>JAHPZR010015691.1:0-15000 GCA_019787425.1 Platygyra sinensis | reverse complement strand
CAGACAACTACGGAATACAAACACAGGTTGAAGACTGCAAAGAAAAATGTTATGGTAAATATAGTTTTTCAGTTTTTTTAATTGTCGATAAAGATCTTTAAACAAATTTCAGGAAACACTTGGCATCGTTGAAAGAGCTGAAAAATATTAACCTCTAACTCATATATTGTAGATAGTATTGAGGAATTTTGGCTGCCTCAACCTTCATCAGCCTTAAGAACGCTTACATCATCAAGCGTTTTCTTAAAACTTATATATTTGTATAGAAAAATTGATCTTTACACAGTTGAACACTCCACCTACGTCAGCAATCGTTTTTGAAGACGAAAGAACCAAGGAGGGTATACAGTAAAAGTAACGGAAGTTTCTCCAGGCCTAGAATTTTTGTGTGATCGCGACCAATATGGTACATAAACATAATGTAAAAAAAAAAATTCTTAATACTTTTTAGAACCAGTTGATGGTCACTGGGGCAGGTGGTCCAGCTGGGGTGCCTGTAGCGTGTCCTGTGAAACTGGAAAACACAGCAGAACCAGGATATGTAATGATCCTGCCCCTAAGAATGGCGGGAAAGCTTGTGCTGGAGATGATAAGCAAGTCGGAAATTGTGTGTTGCGGCGTTGTGGACTGGGTAAGAAAACTTCTTTGACTTTTCCTCTTTTGAGAGCAACACATGAGCCCAAGACAAAATTCTGCTTTTTACGGAGAGTTCTATTCAAGGGAAAGGGCATCCAAAGTGAACGCTTATCACATGTTAGTGGTGATCTCCTCTTCATAATTACGTCTGCATTTTCAAAGAAAACTTTCTCTTAATTTGTATAAGTACATAATGCTAAAAGTATTTTGATATGAAGCACTGAAGAATTGTCCGTTTGATCGTTATAGGTCCTTACGATTGTGAATTTGAAGCCGGTGGAACGTGCCACTGGGAATTTTGTAACGAACAGCCTTATCCAAAGTGGTACCGTGAAACAGGACCAACCACAAGTTCAGGGACTGGGCCCAAAAACGACCACACTTCCGGTTCAGGTGCGCAACAATCAACTTCCTTTCATCTTTTTAACACAGTGAGATGACTTCAGCAAATAACAAAAATCAGATGCATTGCACTCTTTCAAGAGCAAGGTGCTTTGACCAGACTGTTAAACCGTCAACCTTTCAATCAGTTATACAGTTTTCTTTCGGAAAGCTATTGTGAAGAGCCATTGAGCAGGGTTTTCATTTGGTATAGCTTCAACTTGCTTTTAATAGTTTTGAATAATGTGATTAAGGAACTCCTTGAAATTAAAAATGTTGACCTTCTTTCAACAAGAATGCCTAAGGATTTGTTACAATAAAAAATTTTATCCATAAATCTTCTTTGTGTTTTCTTTGTTCTCCTTCTGCAGGGTACTACTTATATTTCGAGGCGTCATCACCAGCCCAGCCAGGACAAACTTCATGCTTTTTCAGTCGGGAATTTCCAGGGGGATCTTGTCATCATCTGACATTCTGGTACCACATGCTTGGTAGTGGAATAGGAAAACTAAGCGTCCAAATCAAAACTAGCGGTGGCTCTAAAAGCGTGTGGGAAAAGTCTGGTGAGCAGGGAGACAAATGGATCCAAGCAAGTGTTGATATTAAGAGTGATTTACCATACAAGGTATTACCGATTGTTTTTCCTGGTTGTTAACTTAATAGCTACTTGCTAACCCCTAGATTAATCGCCGGAGGGTGAGATCTTAACGGGAAAAGTTCAAACTAAGACCGTTACCGTATTGAGCGAGCGATAGGGAAGTCAATACGGCAATTCAGAGGTTTGAGATTTTTCCCTAAAGACCGAACTTTAGAGTTTAATAAATAGCTTTTTATACGTTTTTTTGCTTGGTCTTTGTAGGCCCGTAGTCGGCCCCTGGCGTGTGGCATGGGGATTACGGGCGAATAATGCCCTAGCATGAGCCAATCAGACCACGCGTTAAATTGGCTACAAGTGATGAAATGAATACCCAGTAATGATGGTAAATTAAGGTGATTCCTCAGTATTCACGGCATTGCGCATCCCTACTGCGCACAATGTTCGCGTCATTAGCCCACGTAAATGAGCGAGTGCACACACATAACGTGAAAGATTTCCCTCAGGCTAAGCTCGACAGCAAAATAAATGCTCATTTTCTCTTGAAAGAGCGCAGTGACCTATATTTTTTTATTTCATAATTTCAATGAGAACAGTATTTTTTTTTTAATAACTTTAATTTACAGAGCACAATAGACCTTTCCCGCATTCCAACAAACAAAGGTACCGAGTCGAGGTTGGGGGTGGACAAAAATACAGTAAATGTATGAAAATGTCCACCCGAACCTCGCTCTGGTGCTATTGTTCGTACGCACTGAAGTGGAATGCGGGAAAGGTCTATACAAACAGTATTTACAACGCAGGTGTTATTACGCTACTTTACTTACATAACCATTCTTACTTTACTTACAATACGGGTTACTTATGCAGAAAATACAATTACTCAATTACTTACAATACGGGCTACTTACACTACTAACAATACAATACTTACGTTACTTGCTAAACATACAGTTACTTACAATTACTTACACTATATATTGGCTTTGAGGAGGGAGGAGTACTTCTCAATTAATCTTCCGAAATCCCCAACAATTTTCAAGGCCCTTTCTAAAGATTCTATGTCCGCATTGAATAGAGTAGTATCATCAGCAAATTGAGACAGCTTGATTTCCTTACCGAAGACTTTGATGCCTCTTACATTGGACTCCTGACGTATCTTATTTGAGAGTACTTCCGCAGAAAGGATAAACAAATAAGGGGAGAGGGGGCAACCTTGTCGAACTCCTTTTGACGGTTTAAACCAACTGGTTATAAAACCATTGTTTTGAACCGCACTTTCTATGTTGGTGTAGAATATGTTAACCCAACGTTTGATGCCTCTACCAAAATTAAGATGGTCTAGCGTCTTCATTATAAAGGGCCATTCAATCGAATCAAAAGCTTTACGGAAGTCTAGTGACGTTAGAATGCCAGGCAGGTTTTGTAAACTCGTATAATCCATTATGTCACTTATAAGTCGGATATTTTCCCCTTTGTATCTCCCCTTTACAAAACCAGTTTGGTCGGAGTGGATCAGGTTTGGTAGTGTCGGTTCAATACGTTTAGCTATTGCTTTCGATGCTATTTTAAGATCCACATTTAGCAGTGTAATTGGTCTTCAGTTTGAAAGATCTAGAAGTGACCCATCTTCTTTCGGTATTAAGGTAATCAATCCCCTTCGTTGTGAAATGGAGAGTTCACCTTTCTCGTGCGCTTCATTAAAACTTGCTATTAAATCGTTTCCTAAAAGTTCCAAAAAGTAGGTATAAAATTCGACGGTAAATCCGTCTTCCCCCGGTGCTTTATCATTCTGAAAGGTTTCTAGTATCTTTTTGCATTCATCGTACGTAAGTGGACCCTCCAAGGTTTCCTTCACGTCCTCTGAAAGCTTAGGGGATTCAACATTGTCAGTGAATGTCTCATACGCAGTTTCAGAGAAGGTTAAGTTCGAAGTGTATAAGCTACTATAATAATTTTCGATTTGCTCTAGAATAACCGTCTCATTACGCGTAATAGAATCGTCTTGTAAACGAAGCTCACTGATAGTTTTTTTGTTGAAATTACTTTTTTCAAGATTAAAAAAATACTTTGTTGGACGTTCACCATTTTCTATCCAACGGCATTTTGCTCTAAACATTGCTTGTTTTCCTTTTTCTTCGTAAATTGATTTAAGTTCCGTTTTCAGTTCGTCATACTCCCGTAGTATTCCATCGATGTAAGGGGAAGAAAAATTGTCGCAGATAATAGCATCAAGTTGGTCTATCCTGCGTCTTCATTCCTGTTCTCGATTACTGATACATTTTGCTTTACTTTTGGAAAAGGCAATAGTTGCTGCTCTACATGGAACCGCTATGGGAACTAAAATGGCGGTCTCTTTTGCCAACCTATTTATGGCGGCGGTTGAGAGAGAAATTCTTAATGCGAGCAGAAAAAAGCCACTTGTGTGGAAAAGATATATCGATGATGTGTTCTCTTTGTGGAACATAAGCATTGAGGAAATTGAGGGGTTTATTGAACAGGCTAATAGACATCATCCTACCATCAAATTTACGGCTGAAATATCAGACAAAGAATCCATTTTCTTGGATACTTGTGTTTACAAAGGGGATAGATTTCGAGCAACATCTATCCTTGACGTGCGAACTCACTACAAGCCGACAGAAACATTTCAGTATACACATTTCTCTTCCTGCCACCCACCAGGGGTCAGAAAGGGTTTCATCAAAGGCGAAGCACTTAGACTTCTTCGAACTAACTCCTCAAAAAATTCTTTTGAGGATAATATCAGAGCATTCAGATCACGCCTTCAAGTGAGAGGTTACCCAGATAACCTGGTTAACAAAGTTCTCTCAGAGGTGAAATTCGAAGAGAGAAAGCCGGCACTCCTACAAAAGATAAGAGCGCACAAAAGAATTCTGCCTTTTGTCACACAATACCACCCAGTGGTTACAAACCTAAATAATGTCTTAATGAGCAAATGGCATTTAATACAGAATCACCCTTCACTGAGTGAAATATACAGAGATCCTCCCATCATCTCGTACAAAAGGGGTAAATCGCTCAAGGACATACTCGTTAGATCTAAACTCTAGAGGCAAAGAATCCGCACTTGCGAACAGCGGGAGTCGTATAGGCCTGTCACAACTTTTTATTGCAGAAACTCGCTAAAGTATAAACAAACACACACAACAACACAAGAGAGAACAACTAAACCTTTTACACACAATAACACAAGAGATAACAACTAAACCTTTTGGCAGGTAGGGAAAAGAGATAAATCGCAGTTCCAAACAGACAGAGTCCGTCCCCTCTCCCAAAATACTTCTTAGCAGGCTACAGATTCTCGAGGTCCTCTAATTCGACGATTTCAATGGGTCTCCCGTCCGGCGAAGTCTTCCCGTAAATTGTTCCGTCCATCGACCATACACTTAATAGTTCGCCATCTCTACGTTTCTCGTTAGCTTTAGACATGATGCGGCGACGGTAAGAAGTTAAGTTTTCATTGATGAAGATCCGTGTCGATTGTACTCTCGTTGCGTAGGAGGAGTCGGGGAAGACGTCGGCCATTTTAACTTGTTTAAGTTTTGTTCTTGCTCTATAGAGATTCGTCTTGACCTTGTGACTAATAAATTTTGCAATTATTGCTTTGTTGCCCTGAGTATTTAATTTATGGGAAATTTCAATGTCATCGGAACTGACAGGAACCTCTAGCGCCTCCGCTATTTTTAGGATGGCCTCTTCTGTAGAGTTGTATGCGCTTTCTGGAATTCCATGGAATTCCAGAGAGTTTTTCCTGGTATATTGTTCTAGACGGTCTTGAAGGTCGTAAAGCTCTCCTATTTCTTCTTGTTGATCGTTTATTCGTTTCTTCGCCTCATGGAGCTCCTTCTCCGCAGCTGCAAGCTGTGTCGTGGATTTGGTAAGTTGTTTCTTGAGGTCCACAATCTCAATTTGCTGTTTGTTTACAGTGGATTTTAATTCTCTTACGTCTTCTCTGATTTTCTTATTTTCCAGTAGAATATTATTTACCGTGATTTGTATATCCACCATCATTTCTCGTAAGTCCGTTAGACTGGGTTCTTTGTGATGATCTTCGGTGGTTGGAGGTTCTGTTACGAAGGTTACACCTTCGACGGCCGCCATGTTTGTTCTCTTAGGATCTGATTGCCCTTCTTCTACTGAGCCTCGTTCACCACGTTTGTGTTTACGCCCTGTTCCAGTCATATGATTGTAAAAAGACACGTTCCCTGCTCGTTAGTACTAAAAAACAGTCGTTCACTTTCACATCGGAGGGAGAAATTTGGGACTTACACTGCTGTATTAAAACGCGTGCATCACGCTACGCTACGCATGCCCTCTCCACGGGTTTTAAAAGTCTGAAAACACGAAACTCCCGTGCTGCATATTAATTCAGCCGCGTACACACGCATTGCATTCTTAAAATAGTGAGTAGATGACGTCATTTTCTCCTCGACCCAGTTCTCCTAAGATTTTAAAGTTAGTAATGGCGGACCAATAAATAAGAAAATTCCAGGTAAATAAACAGGTGCCTTTTGAAAGTCAGAACTTAAAACTTGGGCCAGTTAGTGTTCAGTTCACATAGTTTTGAAATCCAAAAAAAAAAAGAATTGTTTTTTGGTCGCAGTACCACTTTAACGTTAACCCGGGACGAAAACGTAACCGAAGTATCAATCTTTCTAGTAGACAAGTATTTACACTGCTTTTGTTTTGTGTATTTTAATACGGAAGCCGATAAGGGACACCTCCAATCCCAAAATATTTACGAAATCCGAAAAAAATGTTTTTAAAATCCGAAGAAAATATTTCAAATCGTAATGTTTTTTGGAAATCATCGTTGAAGAATGTATCAAATCTGAAAAACTGTTACAAATCTTAATAAAGTTATTGAATCCATAAGCATTGTTTAGCAAATCCCGAACAAGTTTGCAAATCGAAGAATTGTCACTAAATCCATAGCCTGCGAACTCAGACGTATTTCCGCCTGTCGGTTGTCTCCGCCGAAAATAACGTCTGCGAACTCGAGCCACGAGAACGATTTCCGTGACGTCAGTGCTTAAAAACCAATCACATTTCACCTTGCATATCTGAAGAGGTAACACACAGAGATCGTGCGTGGAGCTCTCGCAAACACGTGTTAAAAATTGCAGAGGATGAGTTCAGGAAAGCTTTCGGGTTTGATAGCCTCAATAAGCATCAAGAGGAAGCTTTGCGGTTTGTTTTTGAATCGAAGAGCGATGTTTTTGTGAATCTTCAGCTGGAGTTGGAAAGTCTGTTGTATTTCAGGCCTTGCCTATTGTGTATTCGTGTGGATCCAACTCGTGAGAAGAACATTGTAATCGTTGTTTCGCCGCTTATTAACCTGATGAAGGATAAATTCAGCCGCTTAAATTCACGTAGAATAAGCGCAATATCGCACTCAGTCAGGTCCGTGTTAGAGATCACAGCAGTTGAAAATGTTACAGTAGACAGGCTTAACACGACTCCCACTGATTCGTGATGTAAGAAAACAACCTAAAACATTTGCCAAACAAGATCATTATATAGCATCCTAGAATTTAATTCCACCTGACGCCCGTTGGATGCTAGTAATGCAACAAAATAATGGAGGTGCACTCTTCTTAGAAACTACAATAGCCTTGAAAGGACTCGGATATGAGACCTGCATAACCGTCCGTGATAAACATCATGAAAGATTATCCTGTAAGGCCACCACAGGCTAATAAACAAAAGATCACGGTAATAGAGAATCGAAGACCCTCTGATCCGACCGATTCAATAGTTGCAACATAAATGAGCCAATAAACTTTAATCAAAATTGCTACAGAGGTAGCAGACACAACGGCGTTAAGATTCTACTTGAATGCTCCACTGAGAAAATAAATTATTCCGTTAAGCAGATCGAAGGCCATGATTATTCACTAAGAGGCTAACGTTTGCGGGCCTGCAAATCTAGCACAATAGAGAATCAACCAATTTGCTGAGAGAAATATACAGAGAACTACCTTTTATAGGAAAGGCAAATCTCCCTAAAAAGACATCTTTGTTAGAGCTAAACTCAGGTCACAGATATGTCACATCACGCACGAAGCGGACAGATCGACTTCAGTTGAACGCAGAATCAGTGAGTGAATGGCCACTGTACTTTTTACAGACACCTTTATCTTTTCTTCACCGGAAACTTTTGCCTTGCAAAGCAAACAAACCTCGGAAGTTAAAATCTTCTTCGGTGTTTCGATGGCCCTCATAGCTCATTGAGCTTCATTGCGAACAAATTTATCACCGGCTCCCGCGGCGTCGCGCGTGTATGCGAGTATCATATTCTATCGGTGAATTTTAATGGTCAACAACAAAACAAAAGTTTTGACGTCACGGAAATCAATCTTTGACTCGAGTTCGCAGACGTTATTTTCGGCGGAACCAGTGACAGCCGGAAATACGTCTGCGTTCGCAGGCTACTAAATCCAGAAATATTTTGCAAATCCGAAAAAATATTTTGTCTCTTGTTACTTGCGGCAGCCGTCTGCTATAGTCAGCGGTTTGCCGCATCCTAAATGGCGGAGTTTTGTGTCTTGTGTTCGACTCGTGTGGATCTAAAGTGAACCCTGGAGACAAATTTTGCTTCAAATGTGTTTCCAAAGTCGCAGAGAGTTCACATCCGAGGGCAAGAATAAGTACTTGTACACCTGAAGATGAACGTGCTTCGTCATTATCGCAATACTTGGCCTCCAAAACGACTAAGACGGTTTTAAAAGGAACGTCAACGATCCAGGACTGTTTTCAAAGTCCTTACGTTCATATAGATCTCATTGTACTCGCTTAGAGAGTGGGCAATGGAATCGTGCCTAGATCCCCTCACTTCAAAGTAATGTTCTATTACCAGCCTCTCGTCTGCGGAACTGCAAAGACTTTCCTGTTGATGTCTCTTTATTGTTCCACACTGCCAACAAAATACTTCATTGCTCTCGAACTCTCTGTCACATTTAAGGCAGAACTGACATCATACTTCATGGTATAAGCGATTACAAACTCTTAATACCTTAATCGGGCGTATGGAAAACGAGGAAACCCAGAAACCGGAACCGGATTTCCTTCTTTTTCATACGCCCCCTTAATCACCCTAAAACAATTATACTGAATACTGAACATTTTGTAACTAATCTCAATGAACACAAACAAGGCATCTGGGACGGGCATCTCGTTTATTGATACAGAGAGCGTTTAACATCATGACCATAAAGAAATTACAGCAGTGAATAAATAATAAAGCAAAGTTGAAAGTGATGCCTTCGATTGGCTCTTGCATAACTTATAATATCTTTATAGCCTACAAGCCCCTAGGCATTGATCATACCTGCAAGCTCGCCAAAGGTACTTCTACAGTTAACACGAATCATACATATGCATAATGAACATACTCCATTATCACCAGCGAAACGTTACAAAACATATTAACCCATATCCGCTCCTCCGCCATTTTAGATACGGCAAAATGGCGGAAACAAACTCTGACGCTGGCTGACTGCTGGCGCAACTAACACGTGACAAAATATTTTTTTCGGATTTGCAAAATATTTTTCTGGATTTTCGACAATTCTTGGATTTGTAAACTTGTTTGGGATTTGCAAAATAATATTTGTGGATTCTATGATTTTATTAAGATTTTTAACAGTTTTTCAGATTTGATAAACTCTTCAACGATGATTTCCAAAAAACATTACGATTTGAAATATTTTTTTGGATTTTAAAAACATTTTTTCGGATTTCGTAAATATTTTGGGATTGTCCCTTAACGGCTTCCGTAAATTTTAAGATCAAAATCAAAAAGAATAAAATCTATATATTTTATAGCATTCCATAACTTAGCATTATTTCTCATTTTTTTTCTAGGAGGATATTTCTCTGACTCTCTCGGCTATGTAGCCAAAAGCTGCAAGAGATGTCCAAATGGTTCTTTTGTTGCGTTTGACAAAGCACCTGGAAAGTATCATCGAGATTGCAAGTCATGTCCTCTTGGTAAGATGGACTATCTTGATAATAACTTTGTTATCTTAATCACTGTTCACTCACGCACAGATGAATTAAGCTATGGTTACTTAAGGTGGTACCACACGAAAAATATGGCTATGCTCTTAAATAATAAATTTGTTTAAAAATAGAAGATTTAATACCCTTGAACACTTGTTTAAAAAATTCTGAACTAATCTTGTCGAATTAACCTTTAGATGACTGTGAAAGGTTAGGAAAGTACACATTGGTATAAGAAATAGAACAACCATTAAAACCTCTCCTTGGAGATCTAAGATGCACCACCCTTCCTGCAATGTTTAGCTCGTTAAATGCCTAATCCATTATGTAAGAAACTTTAGCTGTATTTTTCTTAAAGGTCTACTTTTGTGGCAACTGACCTCACGCCAACATTTTTTTTTTTACTTTTATAATTAGAAGGTATTTAAGAGAAATTCCTGAAATTTAGGGTTATCAAAGAAAATAGTGTCATGATGCAATAAATCAAAAGCCCATTACTCGGAGCCTCCACATTTGCTGTACCCCTTAAATCAATCCTTCCCAGTAAAGAATTGTTTTTAGAACAGGTTTTCCCGAGAAAATACATTGTTAAATTTCCACGCACGCTTTCCGCCATTGTTGTCAGAGGTTCTTCAGAACGCAAAAAAAGTACATGCAAATGAGCAAAAACTGAGCTGCGCTCTAATTCGTTGTTTAGTGATTACGCATTAGGGTGTGACAAATTTTCCGCAAAAAAACTTTTTTCTGTACATAGCTTTTCTTCAGAAAGGGTTTTGATTCTAAGGGCTTGCATGGGAGATGAAGACTCCGGGTAATGAGCTCTTGAATAAACTAAAAAATCATAAAATTTTAACGTCGGTCACGTGATACTAGATAATATGCTCACTGGGTGTGGGTGAGCAAAAAGGCCTGCGAAGAGTACTGAAAACTATATTTCACTTACAAACCTTTATTTTATTGCACAGAACAAAACAGGAGCCTACAAGATATGCTTCCTTGAAAACCATTTCTTGTCTTGTAAAAAAGCAAGAACTGATAGCGCTCAAGCTATTGTTAGCTTTCAGTGTCACGCTGATTCAAAACAGATGGAAGTAAAAATCAAAACCGTTCAATAGATAAAGTCCAGGATCTGGGGGGAAAAGAAGAAAAGTAAATATGCACAGCCCCTCGCCAAAATTCAGTTAACAGGACTTTTTCTTAAGCAAGATATGCTGATAAATGTTTTACCCAAATCTATAGAGATTTTTCTGGAGGCGCCATGCTGGAGCCCATCTGGATGGGCTCCAAAATGCCGGCCGGAAAACCAACAGAAACACCTGTCACTGAGATTTGCTTCAAAAGCGTGAATTTATCTCTCGAGGAACTCAAGAACATTAAAATTTCTCTTCATGAGTGCAATCGCAAGCAACTGATCCTTTTTTCATCATATTAAAAAGAAAAAAAAAAAAGCCTTTCAGTTCATATTGAGGAATGTACCACCTTAGCACCTTATTGGGACCTGTGCACAGGAGTTTTTCTGCATCGGTTGTGAAATATTTATCCCCCAAAAAATTATAATTCTACTGATTGTTAGGTATTTTTGTAGTATGGCCTCGTGTTATTATGCAGTGAGAGAGATAAGACCAAGTTGTGGGATGAAAACTCAATATTCGTTTAGTAGACCGCCAGGTAGCCCAAGCTTAGTTAGTTGGTAAGCGTCATTATCCCATTACTCAACAGCGGCAACTTACAAGTTCTGTCCAAACATCTCTTAGGTAATAATTTGTTACAAACCTTGTAGAGCACCTAAATTAATTGAGGCAAGATCTGGCTTATATGTAACGTTTTCGAAATTCTGTAGTTAACAAATAGATTCCATGTTGCCGTGCGTCTGTTCAGTAATAGATCACAGATGACGTCAAAATGTGGTAAGAACAAAAAAGTGGCACACGAGGCGTAGCCGAGTGTGTCACTGATGTTCTTACCACATTTTGACGTCTTCTGTGATCTATTACTGAATCAGACGCACGGCAACATGGAATCTATTTGTTTTATATAATAACGAAAAGCCTTTTTTATTTCAAAATATTTCAACATAACGCGAAAGCCGGCCTTTTGCCCCGCCTTTGCCCACTTTGGCGAAGACGAAAAAAAGCCATTTGACGTGATCTATGATCTATACAAAATGAAGCAATTTCATTGGTTGCTATGCGTAGCAAAGAATTGTGATTGGTCGAGAAAAATCACGCCACTGTCAAACCTGACTCGAGCGTCGCTCTTCGTGGAATGAAAACTTACAGCGAAAGCAGAATTGAACTGCGAAATCTACAAATCTTGAAGAAAATGCTGGATAAATCAAGTCAGTTTTTGTCATCGGAGCAGCCCAGTGAGCCGAAAAGCTTGGACGTTGCTTTGAAAAGTACAGGAGTTGAAAAAATATCCTCGGAAAACTTGTGGTTGCGGTCAACCTAGAAGCCATTTGATTCGAGTTTTGAATGAAAGGAGCGTAAATGACGGTGGAGATTTTTGTCTTCTGTGGTTGGTGATTCTCAAATCAGCTTGATATGGTGTCGGAGACACATTTTAGCTGCGATACTGTTGGCCGTGAGCTGTGGTTAGCTATACTTGGCTCGCTGCTGTGGCCTGAAACGGACAGGAACGATTCGCATCGGAAAGCAAGGTTATGTATTTATTTTACCGATTTTAAGAAGTGATGTTTTGATTTTCATTCCTGACATCAATCAGCGTGTAAACAGTTGTTTTGACACTGGGAAAAGTTGAATTTTTTAAATAAATTAATCTCAGAAACATTTTGTTTATTGGGTTTGTTAAATTCGAGATAAAGCAATGGTTCTCGGCTTACCAAGTCCAAGTTTGTGCGTGGTTTAGTCTCGCTCGATTGCCGACTGCGACTGCTCGAATTTTTTTTCTGGATCATTTTCCAAAAGAAACGGCTTTATCTTTCGTTTTCTGGCTTCTCGAACCTGTTCAATGCCTCGGCAAGACTTTTTTGTAGCTTATCTTTTGCCCAGTCACGTAAAATATTATCCTAATTCTCAAAACTTTCCGCCATTTTAAAACGGCAGAGGGAAAAGCTTTGTAACGATGACGTCAATCGTGCATCTGTACTCTAATAGATCATAGGCGAGAACCAATCAAAATGCGAGAATAACTTGGGTTATGATATAATCTTATTTTTTTCATAAAATCTTGGCTTCTAATTGTTTATTTATATGCATTTTTTCTGACAATTTACTCGACTTATATAATCACATGCCTGACAACGCCTTAAATTGAAAGAAGTAAGATCGTTTAAGTTACAAGAAGTAAACGTACTAGAAAGTACTCGCTTTAGCTTTCAAAACCTTCACCTTACCTAGATATAAGTCGTTCTAAACATGGATTCTATAAATGTCTTATTCTTTTGTCATTATTTCCTATTTTTGAGTAGTCCCAGTCCCTAATAAATCTATCAAACCACGATTAGTTCTCTAGACTTGGTGGTTATAGCCATTCGCATTACATCAAAATTTGTCGAGCATTACAACTGCAAACTATTGTAAATTAGGATTCAAATGTATGTAAACAATTGAGTGTGGCAAGTCACGTCACCAAGGAGCAAAGTTCTGGCCACCAAAAAAAAAAATGTTTCTTTCACTATTGGAGCGATCTGTGTTCATAATTGAAATTCTAAAAGAAAGAGTTTAAGCAGATCTAAAATCGTTGAAACTGAATTTCCGACCGCCTTATGCGGTCGTCTTTAAAAAATGTACTCTGCAAGTCACGGGATGCAAATATGTAGTAAAAACGTCAATGTTCATCGACCCTCAGGAAGGAAACCATGTAGTGATAAGTAAATTAACACAGTTCTTGCCCAGGAATGAATGCAATGACTCTAGAAAGAGCCTTTTTATCCATGGTTATTAATTCTGTATCCAAAATGCTGGAACAATTAGGATGTATATCGTGGTTAGTGGTTTCAGCGTGCTGTTTTATCACGGAGCCGACGTTCTCGTTCGTTTCAGTCTAGTGTTCAGGCTTTCAACTTCTTTTACTCTCTCCAATGTTAGACTGCAAAACAGTCGCATTTTTTCGCGAGTGCAAGCGACGGTCCATATTCGAACGAAAGGTATGGAGTCGCGCATTTCACACGCGAGGATCGCACCTAAGACGCTTAGCGCCTCCGAAAACGTCAAACAACGACTGTTTTGCAGTCTACCCCAATGCAGGTTTAAAAACACGTTCTGCACTTCACTTTGTATTCGATTCCTTTCAACTTTTCTTTTAGGTTTGAAAACATGACTCAATATTTTGTGTGGCTGTTCTTGCGGTTCAAAATCCGTTTAATTCCCTTCCACATCCCTTTAACATATAAAATTGACACATGCTTTTGGGTTCTCCTAAGGCTTTAGTTGTTGGTTGTTTGGTTGATCAGACCGACTCTTTGAAGCTTTTAGGGCAGCTACTAGCATTGAAGTCGTTGATAACACGTCGCTCCTTGCTCTGTCTTTGTGCAGTTGTCAATGGAATGCATTTAGCGCGGTTCATTAAGGTGCTAACAACAGATCTTTTGTCTTTCGCTGGGCTGTGTAAATGGAAATGCAAAATACTTGATAGTATCTGAGACCTTGCGATATACACGCACTTCGATTTTTCCGAATTCATTCACAGTGCTGTTGGTATCCAGGAAGGCTATACTATTCGTTGTAGGCATCTCTACTGGTAACTAAATGTTGGTATTTATCGAGTTAAAGTGACTGTGAAGAACCTCAACACTGTCTCTCTTGATGCACGCGTTCAAATCGCGACACCATTTTGATTTAACGGGCGAACGTTCTAATGCTTTCTCCTCAACGCTTTGCATTACAAGCTCTGCGATAATATCGGTGACTGAGGATTCCATGGAGCACCCCGATACCTGATGGCATTGGGTTCCCTTCAAATAGGAAATAGCTGTTGTGTAGAGGAAAGGAGAGTAACTGCAGGATTTGGTCTTTTGTCAACTGGGTGTATTTTTTTTTTATAATCTTCAGATCCCACGAGCTTTCTATTAACAATGTCTATGGCCATCTCGATCGGTATGGAAGTGAAGACTGAAATCACGCCAGTCAATCGCACTCAACCAGTTCGTCTTCAGCCACTTTCTGGTTACTTATAAACTTTGCAAACTATTTAGCATTCTTGACAGATTATTCAGTTTCATTCGTAACGTGTTCCAGGAGGGAAGCCAGGTATTTTGAAAGCTCATAAGTCGGCGAGCCAATACAGCTGTTATAGGTCTCACGGTGGTATCCCCGTTTCTGTGCCTTCCGGGAGAGCGAGATGATCATTAATTTTCTGCAGGTAACTTTGTGAATCTTAGGTAAATCGTAAAACGATGC
>JAHPZR010015689.1:0-11985 GCA_019787425.1 Platygyra sinensis | reverse complement strand
TTATTACGGAATAGCATGCCACTTTCTTTGACTGTTACCACCTTTGTTGTTTACAACACAACGATTCAAAATTAATACACAACAAGATTGATTGATGCAAAAGAGAAGCGTTTCAACGGTAAGTATTCAGGGTAAACAGCGCTATTTGGCCGATATCAACCTGCATCGGTGAACGAGTCTCCTCAAAGACTGATTTAATTAATTTGCGCTTTCATTAGGTGCCAAAGAGTCTCCAGCAATATTTGAGCGCTTTCCTGGTCTCTTTTGTCACAAATTCACAATTACCAGAATCTTAAAGCTACTACCTCGGGAACATTTTGGTCTCTCTTACAGACGCAGTTAAGGCAACAAATAAACAAGCCGCCAAGAAAGAAGCTAAAAAAAACATTTCCCTTTGTTGCAAGTTCGATGTTTAAAGTGGCAGGTAGTTTGCAGTCTAAACAGAACGCAGGGTTGTCGGAAACAACAACAAGGTTATTTATTCCAGATGAACGCAGTAATTCCACACAAGACTTCACAACGAGCACACGCTAGGCTCGTAAACTATACTTCGATCTCCGTCACTCTTGTATAAACACGCCTCTTGCCAGATATCCACGTAACTTCTCTGTTGCTCTTCAACACACACGACCTCTGTCAACACTTTACACGCGACCATCGTCACACTTCAGTAAAAATTACTGACTCACGAGATAATTCTCTCTAAACACTCCTGGGACAAAAAAAAAACACTTAAAAACTACACCGAGTCACGTATATGCTTTACAGTATAAGGTTCTAGAACTTTCCGGCTGTACTAAATAAAGCAACATTACAAAGTAAAACTATTTACGGCAGCAGACATAAACGACTAAAATAAATTGCTTAGTCACCGTGACACAAACTAATTAAATATACACGAAACTTCTAGACCAAATTAGCATATAGGCGAACCTTCCAAGTCACGCAATAATTTTTCGTAACACCCTTCTTTATTTAAACCCTAACAAACATACTATTGCAGTTTAAAAACAGCAGAAGATATTTGTTGAACCGATCTATGACATAACCAATAAGAGATCTATACATGAACTATGGTTGCTATAACAATTCTTTGCACCCATAGAGAGTGAAAACGTAATACATTAACAGTTATTTAAGCTTATTTAATTATTGTGACATAATCTAATGATTTTTCAGCTTCAACGTCACATTTAGAAATCGAGCAGAACGTAAGTGTACGCACGAGACTGAATAATTTGTTTCACAAATGGTCTCAAGGTAGATGTTGAGCTAAACGTGAGCAAAGGCTGTTTTGCATGATTTATTAACAGAAATAAGTAGCAATAACCTCAGAGAGGAAATATGAACATTATTACATGGCTAGCACCGCGAGCGCATGAGAAAAACCAAGTCTTGCGCTGTGATTGGCTAATAAGTGGGCAAGATAAGATTATCTTGATGATTCAAGATTAGTCGGCCAGGGCCCCGGCCAGGCCTCGAACCCGGACCGCTCGCTTCGGAGTCGAGCGCACTAACCATGAGACCACCACGCCTCCCACAACCGACATTGACTGATTACAAATTCCTCTAGAGACTATGTTATCAGCTTTAAGAAGAAATTACGTTCTTGCTAAAAGTTAGTCTGATGCAGTCTCCTAAAATATTGAGCAAACGACCTTAGTTAGCGCTTACAAGGCGCTACCGACTCAACAAAAACTTGCTGAAATGTTTGCTAGATAGTAAAGATATTTCTCACCTAGATTTCTATCACAAGAATCAGGTTTGGTTCGAAACAAAGCTGAAGTTAATACTTCAAGGTTCGCAACTAAGAATATCTAAATTCTCGTATTACAATTGATGAGAAAGACTTTTTGCAGTAAATAATGCTAAAAAAAAACAGCACACGTTCTTAAATTCTGTAACTCATAGTTATTATCACACTTAATTTTTCTTGAAGAAACGTAAAACAGTTCGCTTAGGTCTCCAAGCAATAATGAGTAGCAGTACACTGATAGAAGTGTTTGGTCATATCGTGTTCAGCTTTACACGAGGAGTCACAGAGCTCTACAACCCACAAGAACCTGAATACACGGCAGAGTCTTTTGGCTACGATCCTCTACAAAGCACAGGTCGAGAATGGTATTATCATCCTGTTGACGAGCTTATTTATCAAGAATACAGCGACAGAGAAGCCACAATTTTGGACTACCTACCGTCTAACCACCCAGATATAAGGGTTACAAACGCGTGCTCAACAGAGGAGAACGAAGAAACACATGAAGATCAACAAGGTGAAGACAGAGCAATGGCTTGGAAGCGACTCAGACCATCCGCTCTCCGAACAGTTTGTAAATCAATGTACATTGGAGCTTTGATTTCTTCACTAACTGCGACCATCATAGGTTCAGTATACATGTTGATCTCCTACTTATCTAATAAAACTAGAAACAACTGTGAACTTCATCCAAAGGAGTCCATTCCATTAAATGTACAATGGATGAGATCAATTTCGTTTCTGATAATTTGCTGTATTTTACACTTTTCGTCCTTTGTGGGTATGCTGTTTCTTTTTCGTCCATATCAGTTAATGGGAGTGAAAAGGAAAGTCATGTTGGTTTGCTGTTTTGGATATTGCTTGGAGGCATTTTATATCATAGCTCTACAAGCCTTAGGAATATCTCATTCCAAGCCATCTTCTTTACAACTGATTCCAGTCAATGTTATCAGTGTCATTAGTCTATGTTTGCAATTTTATTTCGTAACGAATCACTTCTGCATACGACGAACAAGAAGTCACGTCAAGTTTTTCTTTCAAATCATGACAGCTTCCCCCATTTCTCTTGTAATTCTAACAGTTTTTGTGACTCACATTATTTACCCAGCATACAACAAACAAAGCAAGAATGGTAAACTTGTAATCGCACTTTTCTCTCCTCTCATTGGCGTCTTTTTCAAAGTACTCCAGCGAAATTGTGTTCAGCGCTTAAACTCGAAATGTATTTATCCGGGATATTCCTACGTATTACTGGCACCGCTGTATTATTGCTCAGCGGTTCTTTTTCGAGTTTTACAAGCGGATCTTGGCAGTTTGCAATCTATTGCTGTTCTTGGAATAATTCACGGTGCTGCAGAAGTCATTGAACGAAGCACTATGGTTGTCATTGATCACATTTGTCATGTGATTTGTAAAAGAACATCAGCTTCTTGGGGAAGTTTTCGTACTCCTCGCTGTGAGAGACTAATGGCTGATATCGCTATCATGAGCATGTTGTATGAATCAACTGCTATAGTGTCTGTTAACGGACTTTTGTACTTGTATCAATTTATTTACTTAAAAGACGATTGTCTTCTTGAGCTGCTACAGTCTTTTGCTATCACAACTTCAGTTCAACTGGTGATCGAGTGGTTTTTCACCAGCGTCTCTCTAGCGATCGCGGGACTCGCTATCAGAATATAGCTGTCATGGCTGTTTGGTCAACACGATGGAAAAGACACTTTTTAATAGCAACTATAACTTCTGCGTTAGTAGCGTTATGGAGTACCAAATATTTTTTACCAATTATACACGATCGTTTTAACAAGTTCTCAAATCAGACTTGTAAAATGTCTTTTACTTGAAGTTGGGAAAACGCTGGAACAAATCTAAATAGAGCGCGGCACAATACACTACAATGCAATACAGCTAAGGCGATTCTTATCTTAATATATAGATTTAGGTCACCCTAAAAGCGGAGCTCCTGTAGCCCGACTAGGCTAACCCAAGATAAGTTTGAATTTTGATTTGAGTTCTGTAAACTTTGCGGTGGGGTTTTGTTTGGCCTTCTATTTTGAGTTTAATAATCACAAAACCGATACACAAAACAACAGCTGTAAACAAAAAACATTTGCAGAGAAGAAACAGTTATAATGGGGTTTACTTTTAAACCTGGATTAGAGTTAACAGGCTTCCGAACAACCTGGCTCTGTTTTCAACAAGTAAACCAGGCATGAGCCCGCAATCCAATCCAAAACCAGCACTTGATCAGAGGTCAACTTTATTAAACACGTGACCTCGATGAGCGATATGGTCACGTGATACTGGTCAGTGGATAACTTAATTAGTAAGGTGTCAATTGATCATAACATGATGTCATATATCAAAAAAGTACACGGTAAACCAAGGCTGCATGTCTCTGTCAACCTATTATTTGGAGTATGGCCGCCATTTTGCGCGACTCCACCACCGCCGTGGTCGTCGTCGTACGTACGCGCCCACGAAAACTACCGCTGGCCACGATAACATGAGAAAATCAATTCATGGGTTTCCTTTATTTCCCTATATGGGTATGGGGCTCCGCTTGGCGGACTTCGGGCCGCCGGAGCTCCGCTAAAAAACCTGAATTTGGTCTGAGCACTTTATTAATGCCGAAATGAACTTGTGCGTGGAGGTCTTCACCGCTGAAACATTTCATTTAAGTTAAAATCAAAATATGCCATGCTTAAGCTCTATGAACATATCAATGAAAAGGAAAAAATTACTCTCATCAGATGAACTGATCAAGGCTCTAAAATAATGTAATGACATTAAATACATAACAACCACAACAGTCGGGGATTATTTTAAAATCGCAATAAATGTTAGTTTTCTTTTCCAGCCATGTAAGTAATTATTTGTTTTGCAAACAAAAAAAATAAAAATAAAATTGTTTCTCCATATTGTTTTCGTAGTTTTCTTTGGTTACGGTTTCCCGTTTATTCTTTCCTTCATAATATCCTTTCACTCTTTACCACACAAGTACACAACATCTAGCGTGCCAACTAAACCTTTAGGTACGATCCTATTTTACCAAGAGATTATCAGGGTACTTACCTTGATAATATCTTGATTAAATTGGCGAGACAATCTCAGTAGTGCAGAGTGTACCTGATAGCTCTGGCACGGTAGTCCCATAAGTATTCACCCCTGCTCGGTTCACTTCCGGTTTGTATCTGCTTGGGCTTTTTTCAGTCCTAAGCCGTGTGTATGTTTCAAGGTTGTATTTTCATTCAAGGTCCAAAAACCAGTCGTCCAGTCTATTTTCGGAGGTTGGAATCCGACTTCGTTGCTAATCTTGGTGGGTGTTGGCGGGGTAAGACCTCAAGAATGGCTGTTCCCAATTTCGTGAGACTGTGTCAAATCAAAGCTTAAACATTCCCCTCCCCCGGGCATACCCCGGGCATTTGACGCCTCTTCCTGCCCGGGAGGGAGGGCATTTGATTACCACTCATACGGGGTGCGGAATAGGCTTAGCCACAAGTTGCCGATGAATCCCAAAAAAGTTGCCGATAAAAAGTGTCTAAAATGTGCCAAAAAGTTGCTATTTTTTCAAAAAGTTGCCGAAAAGTTGCTGAATTTCCAAAATAGTTGCCGAAAAGTTGCCAAATTTTTTTCTGCTTTTCGTACCTTTTTTGGGTGTTAAAGATTAAAAATTCGCACATTGCTTCTTATCAAAACTTTATTTGTCAAAGTCCAATGATAATAATCAGCAATCGGATTACTTGGGCCCTCATCTGTAGATTCATCTGAGTTGGATGTACTGGAATCACTGTAATAGCCCTTTTCACGGTTAGCTTTCCTCATTTGCATTACAATAAAATCTAGCATGTATGCGAGGCAATTTCGGGCTATTTCGCACTTTTAGCCCGAAATTGCCTCGCATTCACGTTGATTACATTGTAATGCAAATGAGAAAAATTAACCGTGAAAAGGGCTATTGTCTGCCATCTTGAAAAACGTGCAACGTGATACGTACTACACGATACTGGAGGAGAAACAATCACAACATCCAACTTGACACCAACTCTGTAATTAATCTTAGCAATGTCACTCTTTCACATGACGAGACACAACTACTAGCTAGGGGACTTCCATTTTGCCCTACGCCACGACAGATAGACTGGAACGAAGTCCGAGCCGACATTAACGAGTTCTCCTAAAGCATGCGTTTATTGGAATATTTCCACGACTTTCCTACTCAGATCGACCTTAATCCTTTCCACATCAAAATCACCTGGAGACCGCCTCAACATAGGGACACAGCATTGGACGCTTTTATTAGTGCAGTAGAGCGTGACATTCTCAACCTTACCCCCAAGCCAGTACGTGACAAACTTACAACACGCGAACGTCACGCCCTTAAACAACTACGCCGACGCACTGACATAATCATCAAAGCAGCAGATACAGGATCCGGTACAGCTATCATGGACCGCGACTGGTACATTAACGAATGCTTACGGCAACTTAATGATACTAAGTTCTACAGACGACTCGACACTGACATTACTAATGATATCCAAACACGTGTAGAATTCTACATTAAACGACTGCACAAAGACGGTTTCATTGACTACAAAACTAAACAATTTCTCATACAGGCTGATCCCAAACCAGGAAGGTTCTACATTCTACCTAAAATACACAAACATGGTAACCCCGGACGCCCCATTGTTTCAAGCAACGGTCACCCCACCGAACGCATCTCTCAGTTCGTTGACTATTATCTCAAACCTCTGGTCCACAAAACAGCTTCTTTCATCAAAGACACTACACATTTCCTCAACAAGCTTGACCAACTTGGACGCTTACCTAGTAACGCTATCCTTGTCACACTGGACGTCTCATCACTTTATACCAACATTCCACACAACGAGGGCATTGATGCTTGTCGACATTATCTCAATACCCGTGACCAGTCTACCTCCACCGTACGCACTGAGACTCTCTGCGACTTCATCAGGATGATCCTTACCATGAACAGTTTTGAATTCAAAAACACCTTCTACATCCAAACACACGGCACAGCCATGGAAACACGCATGGCTCCGTCATACGCTAACCTATTCCTCGCTAAATTCGAGACAGACGCACTCACACATGCGTCGTACCAGCCACACACCTGGTGGCGCTTCATAGAAGACATTTTCATGATCTGGACCCACACAGAAGACGAACTACGCACTTTTATAACTTACCTCAACAACATTCACCCCACTATCAAATTCATGCACTTCATCCCATTCAGCAACATCTACTTCTTTTCTCGACGTCAAGGTCTCACTTAGCCAGGTTGGTGAAGTTGAGACCGATCTCTATACTAAACCTACAGACAAACACCAATACCTTCTACAATCATCGATATCGTGTCACCCTCTACATACGAAACGAGCCATTCCATTCAGCCTCGCTCTCCGATTACGACGCATATGCTCTTCAGACGAAAGCTTCACATTACGCGCCAATGAACTCATCCAATACTTTAACGATCGTGGATACAACCTCTCTTTTATCAAAAGAGAAATCCAACGAGTTCACGCAATCACACGCAATGAAACACTCAAACCCAGTCAGACTACCACAATCCAACCTAGTCGCGTTCCGCTTGTTATCACATACAATCCTGCCCTTCGTTCCATATCTAATATCATACAAAGACACTTTAAAATCCTTTCGTCTTCCCCACGATGCAGCAACGTCTTTCAAACCACACCTCCTGTTGCTTTCCGACGAACCGACGACCTTAGTGACATTCTAGTTAGATCCAAATTACGTACTGATAAACAAACTAACGTCACCAAGGGATCCTTTCGAAGCGGCAAAAATTGCATCACTTGCCGCTATACCACCGACGGCCGTACAAATTATACCTTTTCTGTTCTGCCACTAGGGAAATGAGAACCATTCATGATCATATCGACTGCAACTCTAAAAATCTCATTTACATGATACATTGTCTACGTTGCCACAAACATGCAGTACATAGGTGAAACGAAAAGACGACTTAAAGACCGCTTTAATGAACACCGACGACCAGTAGACAGGCCCACCCCTTCCTCCAGACCCACTGCAGTTTCAGACCATTTTCTTTCCGACAATCATTCACCTAACGACATAGAACTGATACCACTAGAACTGATACATTCATGTCGTGACACGTTACGCAAAGCCAGGGAAGCGTACCTCATCGAAAGGGGTCAAACTCTTGAACCCAAAGGTATAAACAAACGAGAAGAAATTTAATCTAATGTTTAGCCCACTTGTACCTTATGTATTATATTCCATTTTGTTATCTTGTCATTCATTAGTTTGTTCAACGGTTTAGTTGTTATTGATTTCTATTTTTGTTATCTTGTCATTTGTTAGTCACTTCAACGGTCAGATTTTTACTGTAATACTTTATAGGCTTTTATCGTTGTTGTTTAAATTGTAACGTCTTTTCTCAGTTGTAAACATTCCCTGAAGAAGTCAGGCCGTGCCTGACGAAATATTGGAAAATACAATACAGTTAACCCCAACCGTACGGTCAGCCTTTCTGTGTTCAGTTTCTACAAGCCTTTAAATTTGCTGATCAGAACCTACCAGGTTCCGGTACTTCTGATTTGTCCGTTGGCCCTTTCTAGAGTTTAACGTGATACCGCTGACCACGTGATAAGGCATCACAAAAATCTACCCATGAGGGGGAGGGGGGGGGTCCCTTAGGCCCTAATTATTGTATTTTAGAATAAATTGAATAACTGTAAGATAAGATAAGATAAGATAAGATAACTTTATTTATACACGGTTTTTCCATCAGATTATCTAGTTAATTATCTATAATAGTATACCTATCTACCTAACTACAATAAAATTTAAATAGTAACAATTCAAATAAAAGAAATAAATAAAAATTCTGCTTTTCATGGAGGCCGTGTCTAAAATTTACTTAAAATTAAGATATTACTTTAAACTGTGGCGACTTAATTTAGATTTGAAATCGTTCAGTGAAGACGCTTGTCTTAGGTCTACAGGTAAGTTGTTCCACAACTGAGCTCCGCTGTACAAAAAACTTCTCTTGAGATAATCAGTTCGAGGTTGTGGAAGAACTAGTTTATTTTCGGTATTCCTTAAACGATGAGCACTTGCGTTGTCACGATATACAAATCTTGATCTCAGATAATCAGGTGTCATACCATGTAATGTTTTATACATTAGGTCTGAGTTCTGTTCCAATCTTTGATAGTAGAGTTTTCGCCACCCTAGTGCCCGGAACAAATCATCCAAATTAGTTTCATAGCTCGCAGACATTAGGATCCGAGCGGCCCGATTTTGAAGCCTTTGCAGTTTTTCAGAAAGTCCTTTGTTACAGTTTCCCCACACTACATTGCAATAATCAATGTGGCTCAAAACGTGACCAATGTGGCTCAAAACGTGAAGAAAGCGGCTTCAGAGAACCTCAAAAAGCCCAAAGTTGCCGAAAATTCTAAAAGTTGCCACAATTCTAAAAAGTTGTCGAAAATCTCAAAAGTTGCCGAAAAGTTACCGAGTAACTTGTGGCTAAGCCTAGTGCGGAATTTGATCGCTAGCCTCGATTTCATGTAACGAGTCGGGCTGATTCCATGTGGGTCGATAAATCATGGCGGAGACAAATTCAAAGGAAAAGATTGCGTATTCGTGGCGGATTGGTTGAAAACCAAAGGCCTACACAAGCTGTGTTCCGTATTTGAAGGTGTTTAAGAACGATTTACATCTATAATATATAAATATGTGTTCTCTAATAAACCGTGTTAATATGAACATCCTCAGAAGCATAATAGAAGCTACTGAAAAGTTAAAACCGTAATCTGGTAATTTTTCCGGGCTGAGGGCATTTGAACAGCTTTTGAGCCCGGTGAGGGGGGAGGGGGGGTTGGGGATTTGAACAAAAATTTTCTAAAAATTCAAATGCCCGGGGGTTGCCCGGGAGGGATGTTGAAGCTTCGATTTGACTGGTACATAAATTCGAGACGACAGCCTCTCTTTCGACGTGAGTCTGACTATACGTAGATACCGCTCCTAACAACCATGTAACATGTCGACAACAGTATGGGATGCCTTTAATGTCCTTTATAAATGTCAACTTGTCGGTAAGTTCAACTGGCACGTCCAATATGGCGGATGGCATAACAACAACAACAACAACAAGAGAACGCCTCGTGGTATAACAAATTACGTCACGTGATACAACAAAGAACAGAATGCCTCCTGGCATAACGAATTAAGTCACATGATATGACAGAGGAGTCTCAGAGCACTACAACCCACAAGAACCTGAATACACGGCAGAGTCTTTTGGCTACGATCCTGTACAAAGCACATGTCGAGAATGGTATTAACATCCTATTGACGAGCTTGTTTATCAAGAATACAGCGACAGAGAAGCCACAAGCTTGGGCTATTTAGCGTCTAGCCATCTCGATGTAAAGGTTATAAAAGCGTGTTCAACAGAGGAAAACAAGATTAAGACAGAGCAAAGGCTTGGAAGCGACTCAGACCATCCGCTCTCCGAACAGTTTGTAAATCAATGTACATTGGAGCTTTGATTTCTTTACTAACTGCCACCATCATAGGTTCAGCACACATGATGATCTCATATTTAGGTAATAAAACGAAAACAACTGTAAACTTTACTCAAAGAAGTCCATTCATTACAAATACAATGGTTGGCGTGAAACGGAAAGTCACCTTGGTTTGCTGTTTTGGATATTGCTTGGAGGCATTTTATGACACAGCTCTGCAAGCCCTGGGAATATCTTATTCCAAGCCATCTTCTTGACAACTGATTGTAGACAACATTATCATTGTCGTTAGTGTCTGTTTGCAAATCTATTTTCTAACCAATCACTTCTGTATACGAGGGACAATAAGAAGTCACGTGAAGTTTTTCTTTCAAATGACAGCTACCTCAATTTCTCTTGTAATTCTGGTAGTTTTTGTGACTCAAATTATTTACTCAGCGTACAACAAACAAAGCAAGAATGGTAAACTTTCTCTCCTCTTATTGGCGTCTTTTTCAAAGTACTCCAGCGAATTTGTGTTCAGCGGTTAGGCTTGAAATGAATTTACCCGGGATATTCCAGATCAATATCAGTATCTGGGCAACTGTGCACCTACCCCTCCCCTAACCCAACATGTTATAATAAGTTAACAAGTTAGTGTTACTGTTGGGTTAGGGGAGGGGTAGGTGCGCAGTTGCCCAGATATTGATATTGATCCGATATTCCTATGTCTTACTAACACCGCTGTATTGTTGCTCAGCGGTTATGCTTCGAGTTCTACAAGCGGATCTTCCCAGTTTACAATTAGTAATTTTGTACCTAAATGGTAAATGGTACAAAATCTTGCCGAAGAGAAGAAGGACGTAAGGAGTGTCAATGCAGGGCAGGGTTGTTCCAATAAAGAACTCAGGATTGTCGGTAACAGTAACAAACTGGTTTATTTAACTTCTCGGATCACCGCACTCAGCTGCATGCAGCACAGAGTGCATATAAGATTTTAAGATTTAAATCGTTTCCTTACTGACGAAACTCGCGGTCTCATACAAGTACACCTGCAGTTTCCAGAAACGTCTCAAAGGAATCCACCGTAAGGAAAAAGATGGCGGATGTACATTTTACCTCAATACTTTAACTAAGCCCACTGCGCATATAGAAAGATATGGTTCAACGGCAGTCTTTCCTATCCTAACAGCATTGCTCTGGTCGAGTTTGAATGACTTACAATTTTTTTTTGTGTTTTTATACGCCCTTTTAGAGTTTTCGTGCGCAAAGCATTATAAGTAAATGTACCAGTCGCCATCTTTTTCTTTACGGTGTATTAAATTGCAAGGTTTCTAAATTCCAATATTCAATGAGAAATACAACCTTCTAGAAGGTTTACGTCATGGCTGAATGACTTTCGGTTCGAGATTTTTAATAATGCAACAAGCCGTAACTTTTGCGAAGGATTTGAATAAAGTATGCCTCCCCCGTGATAATACTGATCGTTGTAATTTGTAAGTAGTGTAAGTGATGTAAGTAACTCTGTTTTGTTGTAAAATTGTACATAATAGGATCACAATAAAAAAAAACTGTGACTTTTAAAAAAATATAAACTTCAACAGATTGCAAATAACACTTGATGATTATGGGGAACTCTGCTTCAAACCATAAAACAGATGCCTGGTTATGAATCAAAATTTTACTTTTACA
>JAHPZR010015688.1:5000-15161 GCA_019787425.1 Platygyra sinensis | reverse complement strand
ATTTCTCGTTCTCCCAAACTTCCACTCGTGTTTGTATAACTCGATAGAAACACGGTACATGTTTTCTATTTCTTAATTAAAGGATGGAAAACCAAAGAAACCATAACTCATTGCAACAAACCATAAAGGCAAAATGAGAATGAAAGATTCGAAGTGTCATTCCAAATTTACGCCTGGTCATTTTGGCACGCAGGTAAATATACTAAAAAAAAAGCAAACTTCTTGTTAGTTCAGTTCTTCGGCAAACTTTCTTCAAGTTAAGCTTGTTAAAATTATTAAGCTTATAATCGTGTTAAAAAGGAGCATAACGGAAAGAACGTTTGGCAAGTCGGAGTCGGACCTAAGAACTAAACAGTCTAGTAACACTGACAGTCCATGATGAATACCACTTCGGTCCACTTCAATATGTATTTGCCACATATATGGAACTTACCTTCGAACTTTTTCGCCACTTCTTCGCTAAACTTCTCCCTAATTCTTTTAGAGACTTCATCCACCGTCCACTCTGTTAACTGCCTTGAAGCGCCCTCCATGGTTTTAACCTCAATATGAAAAGGGCGCGAAAAAACTACGAAGGAAAAACTAGCGTGCACTAAAGGCATTGGTGGTTATCGTGCCCAAATATGGACTAACTCGACACTTGCCCCAGTCCTCTTTCTCGTGAAGCAAGGAGCTTTGACCGGCTGTGCAATGAGATGTTTCTTTACTGAGTTCTTTACGGTATTCCTATTTCTGTGTGCCATGAAAAGAAGCTGGAGTCAAAGGGAAATCGTTCGGTGTCAGTGCAGCGAACTTTCCTACGCTCATGTTCATTGCCCGTGTATTTCCTGCAATGGAAAAGCTGTTTCGTCTTCGGTAGAGTTCAGACATTGGCAGTGGCAAAATTCTTTGGAAGTGGCCGACCCCGTTCTTGATCATGATTGGTAAGTGCGTTTTTCAGTTTGTCTTCAGTACAACGTTAATTACTAGTATGTAGTTCCACAATTGTTAACATGTTTTGCGCGAGTTTTGCCCAGAACGAGTTTCGCCAACGTCGAAAGTTTCATGTATGGCCGGAAGTAGCTAGAAGTATAAGATGCATGTAGTGATATTCTTTGTACACGAGTAGCAATTCTAGAATGAATGATTTATATATATATTTAATCGATTTTCTTTGTAGTTCATCAGATGAGGGTAATTTACATGTCTGTGAAGCTGCAGCTGACTTTGATAGTGCAGACAATGGTAATAGTACTGGTGTTCATCAGGATAGGTTGTGTGACTCCAGCGGTGGAGATTGTGAATCGCTACCAATAGACACACAACCACAACTAGAAGAAAATTCAGGAGAGCTTCAATTGAAGAAAGAAATTGTATGTGCCATATGTAGAGCACTTATGTTGGTTAACCAAATGCATGGGTCGTTGAATGACTTTGAAGAAATCTTAGTTTTTGCTAAAGACATGTTTTGTCACAGTAACCAAAGTCTCAAAGCTTACTGGCCAAAAAATTGGAGAGAAACCGAAAAACTTCTTAAGGAATGTGGTTACAAGGAACCAAAAGAGTTCACAGTCTGCCTTGATCAAAGTCATCCATGTCAATGGGATGTTATGGATTCTCCTACTGCTACTTGTTGACATTGTGGAAAGAGTGGATACATAAAATACTATTACCTTGGGCTTTCACAGAAGATACGAACATGGTTTTCTGACCCTAGTATGTGTGAGAAGATGCTAGCTCATTGGTTTAATAGAGAGGCATGGATCAGTGGAGTGGGTCCGAATTTTGAGTTGAGCGAAGTGTGGGATGGGAGTTGTTTCAATGAACTGCCTTGGTTCTGGAACCCAGACAAAGAATGGGTTTTGCCATACAAGTGTAACTGTTGTGGATATGTTATCAGCATAGAGCAAATTGAAGCATTCCCTGAAAAAGATGGTGTTTACACAATACAGTGTGAAGAGTGTGGGGACAGAGCAGACCATCAACCAAAATTTGCTCAGGATGAGCCTCGCAATATTGCACTCATAGGTCACTGGGATGGCTGGCAGCCATTTGGGTCACCAGGTCAACATAGTTGTGGTGAGTGTAAGGTAGTAATCTTGAAAAGACTTCATACTAGTTTCTTAAGCTCACTGGCTTGTGCTCTATTATTGCATTTTGTAATTGGTTAATGCATACAACATAATGAACACCAAAAAAATCTAGATTTTCACTATTTATGGTTATGAATATGACAAATAATTTGTAATTTAATTATTCAGAATGGAAACAGTGAAGGACAGGTTTAATTTGTTCAGTATTGTTGAGATTGTTCAAATAATGCTTTCAGTTGTAAGGTTATTTTAAGTAGTGAATTTAGGACACACCACAAATGCTGATTTCAATTGAACTACTCTCTTGACAGGAGCCCTAGAAGTTTCTATTGCAAACTTGTACAAAAAAGACAGGAATGCAACTGATGAGGTGTATGTTGTTGGCTTTGTGCAAAGTCACATGTTACCAAAGAAGCAACCAAATGCCCTAGATCCATTCCTTGAGCCTCTCATCTCAGAGATTGAGAACATTTTTATTGATGGTACACATTTTTACATGTACTCCAGTATAACTGTATTTTATGTTTAGTTTTGGAAAATATCTGCACCTACCCATAGAGGGTCATTGTAAATTCTGAGGAATCTCAAAAGCTAGAATTAATATTCACATTGAAATATTAAGCTAAAGTAGAATTTCTAGAGGGTTGAGGTTTGAAAGAAGAAATCCTTTAAAGGGGGTATGGTTATTCTGTGGAAAATGTAGTATAAAAGCATGCAAAGAACAATAATTTTAATAGGCCCAAGTGGAGTCCAATATTTATTATTGGTCTGTGATCACATGAATAATTAAGAAAATCCGGTGACCACAAATTGGGAGTTCAGTTAGCTTATCCACTGACATTACATGTACTGTACTTTATGTTTTAATTTATAAAAAAAAAATGTGTATTTTGTAAACTATTTGTAAATGAGCTGTTAAAATATACTCTCCATGTATTAAGATTTCTTGACAAACAATATTTTCTGTGTTGCCCACATTAAGTAAAATGTAACCAAAAAAAAAATCTTTAAGACTTTAATGAATATTATCAACAGGCTATGAAGTGGAGTATATGGGTGACTTTCCTGATCTGCCAGCTGGCAACATTGTGGTCCCTGTTTTGCTTCTGCTTTGGACTGGTGACTATCCCGCTGAATGCGAAGTTGGGAAGTTCATCAAAGGTGGAATACTAGCTTGCAGGAGAGATAAACTCAAAGGTGAAAAACAGAGAATTACAATTATTATTTATACATTGCATAACTACAGTTGATGTTCATGTATCTCATAAGTTTCTTATCACAAAAGTGCTACATGTTCATGTAGCAGGCCATTTTAGTACTCAACAAAAAGTACTGTAAGTTTTCATGAGTCCTGGATGAAAAGTTTCTGTGAGGGCCAAGCTTATTAGGAAGATCCATGCAGTGATCCAAACTTGGTATTATAGCCTAAAACAAATTTATTCAATTGTGGCAACATGCAATAGCATAATTAATTAGCACGCCTTTTTTATAGCCCTGAGTTATTTGTTTTCTCAAGATACCCTGGGAAGAGTTTTGTTAGAGCATCTGAGCCTTATACATGTATATGCATGTATTTAAAGGTTCTCCATGCAATTCATTAACATGTTCTCCATGCAATTCATTAACATGTTATAAAGTATGCCTAATATAAAATGTGTTGAACATAAATATGCTAATGTATATATTATATATACTTGACAGGAACCATTAATCCAATGGGTGGCACCCATTACTATTATGGACAAAACTGTCTCCATGCTAGATTCCCTTGGGAAGAACGGAAACTTGCAGTAGAGCTTGCAAAAATGAAAGAGATAGCCGATGAAGATCGCCCCACTGTTCGTGAAAGATTAAGTAGAGAATCCGGCTACACAGGACTTAGCATACTGTGCCGACTCCACAAACTGTATGGATTTGATGTTATGAAGGACACAGTATTTGATGTCATGCACAATCTCCCTTTAAACATCGTGGGCAATTCACTCAAAGACTTGATTGCTGAGGGAAAACTTGATGTTAAAGTGGCAGATGAAAGGCTAGCAAAGTTCCCCTGGACAGCAGGTACAGCCTTTTTGTTTGACAGTACAACAGGTGCACACAATTTTTAATATTGACTTATTTCAACAACTTAAACATCACCAGCAACAACCTTTAGTTCTTTGTTTACATACAGTGTAATTGGTTATTGGTATAATTTGAGTACTGGCTGCAGGGAAAAATCAAAAGAGCTCATGGAGTCAGGCATCTACATGTATATTATTGTTAATTTGACTTACAGTATGGTACAGAATATGTTAGTTTATGTGAGTGGTATGTTCTAAAATAATCTATGAGGTGACAACTTAGTGTCTGTGATTTGTTTGATCTCTAATATTATTAGTGCTATTGTCAGTACAAGAACAAAAGTTATGTTACAATAATTTTTAGTGGGCCTTAATTTGTAATTCAGTGTCTCCGCTAACTAAAACATCAATTTTTATTAGGCCTTGTTTTAATTTGTTTGTTTTTGTTTTGTTTTGTTTTCTTCATTTAGAGCTGAAAGATGGCAGGATGCCCCATGGATTATCCTCCCGTCTTGGCTACTGGAAAACTGAGGAGTTCCAGAAGTTTTCCTACCCTGCCTCAGAGGTGATTTTGGCTGGCTTGTTAGAACCTCACAGTGAGAATGACAGAACTTATCTTCAACCATCATAATATGTGGTCTCATGATGACTTACAATTGTTTGAGCACTTGGCAAAACGTTTCATCATTCTCAATGAGGAGCAACGAGGGCTGACTGCTTGTAGGATCACTGTCCACAATCTCCAGCATATTTCAGAAGATGCTTATCGATTTTCTCATCCCGACAACTATTGGTGTTATCCCTAAGAACGAGCTGTAAAGCGATATGTGAGCATCTCAAGCAATTTCAAGAACATAGAATGTTCATTTGCCAAACGTGAATCCTTCAGGGAATTGCTTAAACTTGTGAGTGCTACCATCCTACCTCAAGAAGAACCCAGTTTCAAAGTCAATCTTCAAAAGGCTAGTTTAGTAATAATTCCCACTGCATATCTGGTAGTGAGGTTTGTACTATATACTACCGAAACAGGTGGACTGCGAATTCAACGACAAGCATGGCGGTTGACTTCAGCGGCAAACATCTACGATTTTGGTCACATGGCTTTGTTTGTCAAATGAAAACGGTGAACGCATGTGGTCACATTCCAGTGCGTGATTTAACAATGGCGTATTCTGTAAACAGCAAAAGGCGAACTCTAAAATCCATACATGAAAGCTTTAGGGGAAGCATTTTAGGCTCCATCATTGCGGAATGGTAAAGGAAACTTTCAGTTGAAGAATTTGGGGCTTCCACGAAAATAGTTGACTCCAAAACTCGGAACTGCAAACAACAAGCTGTGACGGTGAAGTCACCAAGGAGAAAGGAATGTGACCACGTGCATTCAGCTTTTCGATTTCACAAACAGAGCCACGTGACCGAAATCATTAATGTTTGGCACCACAATCAACTGTTACTCTTGTCTTTGAATTCGCCGTCTACCTGTTTCGGTAGTAGCTTGCTAAAGGCAATAATATTCAGTTAAGTGTAAGTATTCAGGGCTCGAGACTACTGGTAGTTAACTAGTCACAGACTAGTTAAAATTTGGATGTGGCTAGTAGGTTTTTTATTTCTGCTAGCCTCTGGCTGGTGAAAAACAGTAATTCTAACAGTGTTTCATAAAAATCAAACTGGGCATAATTGTCATTTGCTATGTAGATATCTTAAATTTAATTTAACCTATCCATTGCCAACAGTTTTAAGAGTTTGAGTTTGAATTCTTCTTAACCCTAGTGACTCATACAACTGTATTTTGGTTAAAAAAAACTACTAAAACCCTATACAAGAAATGAACTATATGACAAGTGAAAAATAATTTTGGATTGTAAACTCTGACATGTCACTAGCCAGTAGGCCAGTAAGCTAAAGTTAGTCTCTAGCCCTGCATCAATAAACAACTAATCAAAATTATCTGAAATAAACTGTATACTAAACAACTAACTGCCACTGAACTTATAATTTTTATTCTGAACTTCTTAACAATCAGTTGAAGGCCTTTGAAGGTTACATGTATCTGCAGGTGATTCATTAACATACATGCAAAAAACCTAATATTGAACTTGTACTTTTAGTAACAGTTACTTTTATTTCCATTGTTTGTTTCTATCAGATGTGTGCAAAATCTGTGGAAGCTGCCAAACACATTGAGAAACTGATTGCCACTAACCCAGAATCTGCAAGTAGCTTTAAGGAGGGTGTTTTGGTTGGTGGAATGCTCTCCAGTGAATTGCATTTATCAGAAGAGGATATTGACTTGATTATGTCACACCCTTCCTTGCCTTCTGTTTTGCCAGACATGGTCTTTTCTTTCCGAAGCTTGTGGAAACCAGATCAAACACCCCAAGGCATGCTTTACAGAATAGGAGAACATGTGGTTTTGCTCGATAATGCCAATGAGCAGCATGTTTGCCACATAGAACACTTCTTGTGTCTTGAAGTTGATGGAGTTCTCAAAAACTGTTAAAAGTCTTGAAGTACTCTAGTGCACTGGATGAGGAGGGAAACCCTATATCTGACCCTTACAGTGGAGGCTTGGTAATTGATATTACCACTAGTGTTCAAGTTTTGATTGCTCCAGTTACAGCGATTTTGAGGAACGCTATGCTGTACAATTATAATGATCCTCTGCATCCTGGTAGGAGAACAGTTCTAGACTTTCAAAGAGAAAGCTTGCCAATCACATGGGGGGACATCCAAGTGCCACTCCTTCCACAAGTAGGTGACATGATTTTGATCAAAGGAGACGACCCTGACCCTTGGTTGGCTAAGGTGCTGACTGTTCAAGAAAGGTCAAAGACTGCCAAAGTTTGGTACTATATGAAGGATGTGGAAAGGCCTGGTGAAAACCTGTATGTACCATACCGTGGCACGAGACAGGCCCAAGATGTTGTCTCGTGGGACTCAATTTTGTGTCATTCAAGTGGTGAATGGAGAGGAGATGCATGGTTATCAGACATGTAGCAGACAATTCAGATTTAGTTAAGAGTAAGAAACTTAATTTTTATTTCCAAAGAAAATCCAGATCTGTAGAATTCCTGGGTTCCTTTTCATTTTGGAGACAATTATTACAAATTCCGAGACCCACATCTCTTCCAAATTCACATCGAATGTTGTATCCCAAGAATGATATGATGTAATTTTAATTTTTTACTGCAATATACTTTCAGAAAAAAATATGATTTAAATATTATTAGAAACTCTGTCTTTGTATTCCTTGAAGACAGTAATTTTAGTTTTGCCACAACCTCTCTAATTTAGCAGCAATGGGTATGAACAATCAACTGTAAACTATTTTCATGGAGTGACTGTGCTATTTTGTAGCAACTGAAATGAGCATAAACATGGATTTTGTTCATCAAAATAGAAGATTGTTTCTTTAATTTCACAACATTTTGTTTTCTTGTTTCCCCATTAATGGAAAATACATGTACAGAAACCATTCATGGTCTTAAAGATAAAAAACATCCTTGTTTTTAGTTATCAAATGCGACCAAACCAAATGTGACCAAACCATTCATGGTTTCACAAAAAAACATGAATGGGTTTTGGCCACACAACCTCTGCATTTTTCACATTAATGCCGGGTAATTAGTATAAACATGGATGTTTTCTCAGCAGAATACAAGATTGTTTCTTAATTTCACAAGAGTGTGTTTTTGATTTGTTTTCCCGTTAATGGGAAATATACAAACATTATACAGTTTTTTAGCAAATACCATTCTTGTTTTTAACTGTTACATGCCACCAAACATCTGTTGTAGTGAATTTGATTTACATTGTGGGTTTATCTGTAATAACCATCAATGGAGTTAAATTAACATTAATGGTTTTATATAAAAACCATTCATGTGTTTTATTCAAAATGGAAAGAGGTAAATACCCATGCATATGTTTTAGGAATTTTTTCCTGTGGTAGCAGAGGGAAAGCAGAGTCGCCCATCAGTTGGGTCACACACATATACTACTGATGTCTTACTGGTTCAGTTAAAATAACATCACTTTCAGCTCTCCTGTACAGTGTGCTAAGTCGCAAAACTTGTGCCTCATGAATACTCCCAGGCCATCCAGTGCTAACTTCCGTAAACTTCCCATCAGCATCCACTACACCTTGGAAGATTAATGGATTAGTTTTGCTTCCTGTTTAAGTAGTCCTCATGGTTAATGTGAGGTGCTTTAATTCAAATGTGGGAACCGTCTATTGCTCTAACTGCATTTGGAAAGCCAGCGTTATCTTCCATTTTTCTTATAGTCTGTACAACATCTCTAGGATCTTCTGGGAATTTGATAAATACATTCTTGTGACAAATTAACCTTTCCATAAAATCCTTGCATATTTTGATTACAGTAGATTTTCCTTGTCCAAACGTTATTCCAGTGGTTCTGTACAAGTTTCCAGTTCCCAGTCTCATAAAGCAATACCGACACATTTGTTCAAAGCAATAACTTTTCTTAAACGTGTGTTTTGCCTTGAAAGGTTTGGCAAAATCTGAGTCAGAGTTTGTCATTCCCTTTGTGGTACCAAGTGATAGTACCCTCTACATGGGCAGTATTCAGTTGAAGTGACAACAAACACCCACACTCTCCCTCTTGCTCTCCTTCCTCTTTGATACTGTATGAAAATAAACACTGGTTTTGTTTTTCACACATAGAGGCCAAAGATTAGACAGAACAAATAGTATTGAAGGTCCCTAAAAAAGATTTGGCAAGTCACCAATTCGAAATCAAGTGTTGAAGAATAAGTGTTGAAGTTTATAGGTTTTGTTGGGTCTTTTAACTCTGAAAGAATATTCTTCATACAGTGCAAATATTCATTATGGAGTGTGTTTATTGTAGCCAGTGTAATATTCCAACTTCCCCCACACTCATCCCTTGCCCAGCCTCGAAAATGGATTGCCTTTGACTTGTGCTTGAATTGGCTTTTGTCACACTACCACATTTACTCAACCTTGGCCATACTTTTTGTAGTCTTTAAAATATCTGGTACCTGCCTGGTTATGTGCCTCAATTTCAGCACAACACCACAACTATGTGCCCAGCATGTGCCACAGTTTCCTGTTTCACGATTTTCTTCCTCCTGATTGAATAAATTACTCTTGTGGCTCGATAAAACATAGATCATGACTTGGTTCTGGAAATTGTCAGTGGCAATTATTTGTTCTCTTTGATGTGTCCATAGTGATTTCCGTTGCTCAGTTTCACTGTGGGAATAAAGGGCACACATGAAACACAAACTCCACATGTGTAAAGTCCTTCTTTCCTGTGGGCAAAAGGTCCAGAAGCTAGCATACACCTGTTGCAATCATGCTGCCCCACGATCTTGCACTCTTTAAAGAAAGTTTGTCCTTCTAAGATTTTGTGACAGCTTGAGAGTGCTGTGGGCCAACATCCAGCACACTCTTGAAAGTATTGGCCACATCAAAGATGTATCATTTTTGAATGCCACCACAGCTCAGATCCAGGACACGCTGCTTCACAATTTCCCTAATCATCTTACCAGGGAGAACATTTCAAGATAAGAAAATTACAAATGTATTGAAACGAAGCTTTATTGTAGTTCAAGCTCATCATGTATAAATTAATATTTGTAGATTGCAATTCTACACAACAGTGTCTGGTTTGACTCATAACCTCGGCAGGATCTGGAGATTCCATGTGTGGAGCAACTCCCCAACTTACCTTGAGGAATCTCTCCAAGATATTTATGCACTTAAATGAAGGCGTGTATTTAGTCTTGCTTCTCTGAATCGATTGAAAGATAGATAAAAGCATGCCACATATCTAACTACTTCGATGATCTGATTTTATAATGGCTCCTGGACTCTTCATCCCTTGGCTTTTGTTACCAGTGTTATTCTTGTGTGCTTAAGTATTTTTAAAGCCATGATTGTAGTAAATAAATAAAAAGAATTTTAGGGTCCAACTTGTGGTTTGGGAAGTCAAGGGTTTGCTAAATTGAGATTCAAGTGCATTTGATATTAAGTGATTAAATG
>JAHPZR010015687.1:7500-13298 GCA_019787425.1 Platygyra sinensis | reverse complement strand
CATACGCAACAAAAGAACCATTTGGACATCTCTTGCAGCTTTTGCCAACATAGCCGAGGGAGTCAGAGAAAATCCTCCTAGAAAATGATGAGAACAATGTTATGGAATGCTGTCCCACTTAAAATATATTGATTTACACTAGCCTAAAAGTGGAGCTGCTAGACCGGGTTATGTTTGTAACTTTTTTGTATATTGTTTGGTGTTCATATTTGATTTTGAATGCCGATCTCAAAATACACAAAACAAAGGCGGTGAAAAATACTTGTCTACTAGAAAAATAAGCCACATCCGAACAAACTGAGCCTATATATAACAAGCTAACCTTACATGAGCACGCAGTCCTGTCGAAAACCAGCACTTGGGCTGCAGTCAACATAAAAAACCCAGGTAGTTTAGATAGTCCAGCTGTTAAGCCAAACATCGTTCGCTTCTTGATAAAGCACGAAACTTGGAAGGATGATGCCATTATAGGTACTGATCATTGGCCAGCGACGGATTGCCTTTTTTGAGAGGATAAATGAGCGTGGCCAAATTCACATGATTCTAGTCAGCATGAAAACGAGGCTAAAATAAAACAATTGCTTTTTTCAGGAAAAAAAAATAGTTTCCAAGATAAAAAGTAACGATCGAAGTAATAAAAGAATCTTTATTGCCTTTCATTTTCAATAATGTATGTCACGTGGTCCATCACGTAACTACGAGAAAGAGAGCTTACACTTAAACACTATTTTCTAATTAGCGTGACTCCAGCAGTTTTTTGCGGGTAGGAATTTTGCTTTTCACCATAAATAACCATCAAAGAAATTTAAAAACAAAACATATTCCATTTTTAATAGTGTGTGTAACGTGGTCTATCACGTGACTACGAGAAAGAGATTCTTGTGATTCTTGTGCTTGTGGCAGAACTGTCCACACCGGTTCCATTTACTTCCTTCTCTTCTCTAGCCCCATTCTTGCGGACTTGGAATCTGCGGTTTAGCGATCAAAGCACTTCCCCACACATGACTGGCCTGATAAACAGCACGCTTTGTTTGCTGCAAAGGGTAGCTTGAGTTGGCGGAATGTTTTCGATAGCCCTTGATTTCTTTAAGAAGAGCTCTTGTCTAGCTTCATTCACTGTTACTGCTGTGCTGGTTCTGCTGTAGAGAAGAACAACAAATCTCTCATTCAGTGACATGTAGTCGTAGGGGATACTCTCTGAAACTAAAGAGAAGTCAGCCAACACATCAGTTACTGCAGGGAACACACTCCAGATATCCCATGCTTTTCGTTTTCCTTTGCGAGAAAAGAAAGAAATGGTGTCGCAACCTGTTAGGGCATGCAGCATTGGAAGAGCCTTGGCCTTCTGGTGTCCAAGCTGAGCAGCAATGTCATGTATTGCCAGGTACCTGAAATGTTTACTGGTGCCAAAGGCAATCCAAAGCTCATCAACAACAATATCTTGCATCTTGGAAACTGCAAGAACCACAAAATCTGTATCAATGGTTCTGATCATGACTCTCCGATATCCACACTGCGAAGCAATGTACACGTGCAGCATGATGCGTTTATCAGCTTCTTCGTGGGTACAATCTTCCATGTCATCTCTTCTTAGTGCGCTTAAAACCTGTTCCTCGTATGTAGTGCACAGTTCTTTACCTTCTACGTGACAAGATTCCACTTTTACTTCGCCAGGAAGTGGAAGAGCTCTGTCTTGTTTTCATTCACGCGCAAGAAACTCTTCCAGTTCTTCGGAACGTGGAAAGAGGATGTTACCCTTCTGCGTGTACCAGAGTCCCTCTTCTCTCTAGTAGCTGCCTTTAGACTATCCTGTCGATAAACATTCCAGGTAATGTCGACTCTTTTGCCTGGTTGAGGCTGTTTCATAATGTATGGTATGAAAACATTGTCCGCATTTACTCGAAACGTTCTTGCGGCCTGGGCGATGCCATTTGTACCACAAACAGCTCCGTCAAGTATTGCGACGTCCACTACTGGGGATTGGGCAGTCGGTGTAGAAGTCTTTTCCATGCACTTGACAACGTCCTGACTTCTGGCCTTATCTCAATCTACTAGCCTGCGTCAGAGAAGGGGGCCACATCGCGCCGAAGTCCGCGACACATCCGGGACCTTTTCTACCGCTTGTAGCGCTAAATCTGAAATCGCGCGAGTCAAAAGACGCAAAACAATGAAAAAAATGGCCAAAAACGGCGCGAACATCGACTGCTCCTTGCTTTTTTCATTCTGTACAGCCCACTGATCGATTAGGTACACTAGGGCTTTTAAAGAAGAGGTATCAAGCTTTATTCTAAACATTTTTTCTTAAGCCGGTGATCCTGGATGAGGTTTATCAAACTGATGTTGAAAATGCGCGAGTTTTACTTGTTATTTGTATGAAATATTGACTTCAATAATATTCCGATTGAAATTTTTCTCCAAAACAGATATTAGCAGCTTAGGTACACTAGGGCATTGTTAGTTGCCGATCTGAAGGAAGACTGTACAAAATTTGAAGTTTTATACGATGACTACAAGTTTTATCAAAGTTGATTCCGAATACCTTCAAAATGGTTGCTTTCGAACTCCCTTGCAAAAAGCACTATTATCGCAGGTTAAGCTTTTCAAACCGCCCGTTTTACATTCAACTGTTTCGATAGATCAGACAACGTTTCTACCAACGAGAATTGGTTAGCCTTTTGAGTCGAATGAAAATATCGCTGTGCATCAATTTGTAAAACGCTTTGTGAAGAGTGCGGCCCGCCTTTGATAAGAGCGCTATCGTTAACTCTATCGCGCCTTGGGATTCACTTTACACATTCAACCGTTTGATTGACAGCAACTGAAATCTGCGAAGAGACTCAAGTATTCCCAAAGCTGAATCTGTTGACCAATCACATCCGACTAGTTCTAGACTTGCGAATTATTTTGCTCTCCTGAGAACTGCAAGTACATGTCGCGGAAAACAATGGCATTCTGCGCGATGCACAGGTGATTCTCATATTTAAAGAATTCATTGGGGTTTCCTTCACGACTTTCACAAGCAATGTATAGTCTGGAGAATATGGCACAATCGTCCTTCAAACCTGCAACTTGTACTTTCTTCTTGTCTGATTTCTGTTCTAAAGGGATTTTAAACAATGAAAGCTCATTTGTGCTTATAACTGAAGTCACCTCCTTGGTCCTTTTCTCAAATCGCTCTTCGAGAATTGTATTGTACTCTTCCTGACCAATGGTAACACGTTCTTGACAGTTTGGATCACTGCATTTTTCCACAATAACTTTGAAGTCTAGTGCAAACGGATCTCTGCTGTTTTCTTCAAACGGATTCCCTACCTCCTCAAATGAAGATACTTTGTGACAGAAAGAATGGACTCTTTAAACTCCGGTGTCATTCTTGCAAGCTCAGGTCCTGCTACCATCCATCACAATAAAGCGCCAGGGATTTTAGTTAGGCCGGCAGCCCCACCATCCCCTTTAACCAAGGCGTTAGCTTGCTCATGTACATGGTACAGTGCATGCTATGGATGAAAATGCCCGCGGTGACTTGTGCACCACAATGGCTCCCTCACTGAACTGTTGGAATACCTTTGGATGTTTGGATGATAGGGTACACATGTCTCTGACATGGACAGACAGCCACCGGGCATAACTGACATGATCCAAGGAAAACATCCATGGTGCAATTTGGCCAAGTGATTCAATGTAATGCTTGAAATTTGCTTCTCTTAAAGAGCGGACAAGCTGCAACACACAAAGTTCCAGTTCCAGGACCCGACACCAGTAGAGAAATTGAAGGCGTTTGTAACTTTCGAACTCGGTTGTACAATGCGGCCAAACACTTCAACATGATACTTGTCTTCAATGGCCACCGTGTCACCACCCGCAAGTTGAGCTAAAAGATCAGTATCCTTTAACTTTATGTCGCTCTCTTTTACACTCTATCAATTTCAAAATTGGCCTGCCACATCATTGAAAAAGAAGCACTTGCTTTCATTTTCATAAAGTCTGCCTCCACCTGCTAAACTAGTTCTTCTGGTTTCACAGGGCTATGGGAAGTAGCATCTTCTTCTTGATCTCTCAGTCTCTTTTGAGCTCTTTTGAGTTTGGTGCTGTTAACTTTGTCCTTGCACGATTTATGCCACGATGCTTTGTTCTTTAAGAGGGCATTCTCAACTCTAGAACCATCATTCAGTTGTTCTAAGTTTTTTTTTTATTTTATTTAATGTTCCACATGACTTACACTACATTGCACTACATTACACTACATTACATTACGTTATATTACATTACCTTACATTACATGACATTTTATAACCTTAATAACATTACATTACATACGTTACATTATATTACACAAGACATACTACGTTACTTATATGCTACACAATACCAGTTAATTACGATACGTGTTAAACTAATGCACTCTCCGAGAAACTTCATAATCTTATACGTTACATTACAGAAAGGTGATAATTGGCTTCCACTTTTCATCGTGAATTTTTAATTTGTTATTTTTTAAGGCGATAGATCGCTCGATGGATTCGACATACTTTATCTTAAAAAGACTTGAGGTAAAACAGGTAGAAAATTCTTAAGCCGGTTAGAGTAAATGACCTGTTTACCAATAATAATAATATGGTTTAGAAGGGCCCAATTGAGATTCTTTTGAGCTAGGCCAAAAATAATGTCGTAGTCACTTAAAAAATCAATATCTATGTTTATGGATTTTAGCCAGAGAACAACAGACTTCCAAAAGGTTATGCTGTGCTCGCAATAACAAAAAAGGTGCTCGAGAGATTCTTCTGACGTGTGACAAAATGTACAGAGGGGAGAGCTGACTATTTTCATTTTGTATAGAGATTTATTGGTATATAATATCCGATTGAGAATTTTGTATTGGAAAATTCTTGTATTGGTGTCGATTGTAACTACATGTGGAATTAGATAGATTGTTTCCCATTCTAAGCTATGATTGTGAAATAAAGTTGTATATTTATGTCGTGCGGAAGGGTAGACTTGGGTCATCTCTACCAGCTCCCAGTATAGTTTTTTCGAGTTGATTGAATCGAGCAAAACGCTTTTACCATTTAAAAAGAGGGTATGTTGCATTACAGGCGGGCCATGAAATACGATAAGAGTCTCATTCGAGCTGATTAGGCTTTTCCACGGAGAGGGAAGAGAGTCAAAAATACCCAGAAGTGAGAAAAAATCTACAAGCGTAAGTCCAGTAGCCGCAAAAGAGGGCCATGGTTTTAACTTGCCATTGTTGGTTAAAATGTCAGAAATGAAAACGATACCTTTGAGAATAGTCTTCTATTAAAAACGGGTCTATCGTTAATGCGTATGAATTGATTGTTCCACAAGATTTGTTTCAAGACTTCCTCACGAGACTCAGCAGGCTTAGCCGTTAATTTGGACCAGACATTGAGACATTCTCTGTAAAAGCTGGGAAGGTTATCTGATAGATCGGAAGAATTGAAATTACAATGTAAGAAAAATTTTCCACCGTAGTCCTTAAGAAAGAAAGAAAGAAAGAAAATGTTTCCATGGGCTGTCGTAATCCTCGATGTATTTTTTAAGACAGATAATGCGTTGAGTATCAATAAGAGTTTTAATATGAGGCATTCTCAGACCACCATTCTTATAATCGCTGATTAGTGCTAAGCGCTTAAGAGTCTCTGCCAGTAAAAGGATCGCGGCCAAAGTTAGGAGATATCGACCCAAAAAATCAAAAATTTTGAAAACTTTGGTCAGAATAAAGCCTATCATACACCTGATTGAATGACATAATTTGTTTTCACCAAAACAAGAAAAATTTA
>JAHPZR010015684.1:25000-28236 GCA_019787425.1 Platygyra sinensis | reverse complement strand
GGGGAAAGTCATATTCTTGACCTTTCAAACGAATATAAAATTTTTATATGCTCCGCAATTAATTTTTAGTCAGAAAACATGATTTTTGAAGAGTGGTGTTTTTTAATTTTTTTCGCGAGAAAAGTTGTGACTGGAATGAGATTTATTAAGCGAAGGTAAACAAAGAACAGAAACGTGACGACTGTTCGTGAAATGTAACAGCTTCCAAAAAAATTTTTTTTTTTGCTCAGGCCATTCGAACGGCTGATGAGTTACTTTCTCGAATGGATAGCTTGAGCCGTTCGAGCGGCTGATGAATTTCTCGAACGGATAGCTCGAGCCGTTCGAACGGCTGATGATTTATTTCGAACGGAGAGCTCCAGCCGTTCGAACGGCTGATGAATTTTCTCAAATGGACAGCTCAAGCCGTTCGAACGGTTGATGATTTTTTTCGAACGGATAGCTTGAGCCGTTCAAACGGATGATGGATTTTTGTGAACAGATAGCTCGAGGCGTTCGAACGGCTTATTAACGGCTATCCATTAAAGAACGATCAACCGTTCAGAACGTTTTCGCATGAGAGGTCACATATTGTCTTATCCATATATGTTATGTTCTATTTGAAATATTCAGTTGTTATTTACAGTGTCCCCAATTAGCACTGCTGTGCTAAATACATACGACACTTAAATAAAGTTATTATTATTATTATTATTATTATTATTATTATTATTATTATTATTATCCATATATGGTTATGTCCTATCCATATATAGATATGTGGGCTAGCATGAAGTTCTGACCCTGTTTTTATTCTTGAAAGTTCTTAATTTTCTTCATTTTCATTCCTCATTTTAACCTTATATGCTTCTACACTACTTGAATTCATCCTGGAATGTTATTACACCTCTACTTCTCTACACGTCTACACATCTCCTGTATTTTAGTGCAAACTATACGCTTATTCCATTGTAATCTATGCGTTCTTTACTTGGTTGTTGTACGGTAACTATAATTATGCTTCTGCTCTTTTAAAACTACTTCTCTATGGCGTAATACAACCTGAGTCTATTGCCGCTACAATTCTGGTATTGTACTGTGAACTAGATGCTGTGTCATACTGTTTTTATAATTACTCCTTCTCTACGCCTCTACACCTCTACGGCTCTAGGTGTAGGTAGGCAATAAAAATGAAGGAGGTGGGTAGAGGGCGTAAGAGGAGTAGAGGTGTAGAGGCATAGAAATGATATGTGGCGGGGGTACAGGTTTTTTTTTTTTTGTAGAAAAGGGGTAGAAATGTAGCGGCGTACAAAAATGTTAGAAGTGGAGAGGTGTAGAGCTGTAGAAGGCGGAGAGGTGTACAGGTGTTAAGGTGTAGAGGCTTAGAGGGCATAAAGGTGTAGAGGCATAGGAGGTGTACAGGTGTAGAGGTCTAAAGGCATAGAGGTGCAGAGGTGTTGAGGCATAGAGGCTAGAGGTGTAGAGCTGTAGAGGCGTAAAGGTGTAGAGGCTTAAGAGGCATAAAGGTGTAGAGGCTTGAGGTGTACAGGTGTAGAGGTATAAAGGCGTAGAGGTGTAGAGGCATAGAGAAAGGAGTAGCGTAAAACAGTACAAGCATATAGTTCACAGTACAATACCAGAGTGGTAGAGCCATAGAGGCATAAAGCCGTACCAAAGTAAATGGGTAAAACTATGTGATAACAAAGCACCAATGGAACATAAATGCTGCGCCTGAACTTAGAGTAACAAGTTAAGAACGCTATGGGTTACTGAAAAGATACTGAATGAAAAAGTTTTTATTATACACGTTTACCCCTTTATCCACATACAGTGATTACATAGTTACAGTATATGAATCTACTGCTCTATGGCATTACATGTTAACTGTTAGTGTTTCAAATCAGGGCCAATGTAAAGATAAGTAATAAACATGGAAGGGTAGGGCTGCCAGAAAGCTACGGAAAATTCCCTTACCATCATTTTCAGTGTCCAAATTTGGGCCAGGTATAGTGAGAGTGGACATGAGTTTTGAGCAGTAGTAAAATTCCCTCTTCTCCCCTGTGCAAAAATTATTCGGTAAGCTTGCCACGGTCAATGACAGGAAAGAAAAACACACAGGGAAGACCGTGGACTCCTATGAAGAGGAGACAAAGGCAGCAAAAAGCTCCAGCAAAGAACGTAACGGTCTAGGAAGAAGAAAGTGGACAATATGGACGGGACAATTGGATTTTTGTTTTTTTGAATGAGCGTCTGATGCTGAAAACCCATGCTATTTGTATGATATACGAAACATGTTGGAAGACCTTCAAAAAGTCTGTCTCAAGCATTGTAAGAAAAACACCATCCTAAAGAGAGGACTTGATGCAATAAAAGTCATCCCGTCCCCCCCCCCCCCAATCCAAAGTTAAGAGAGAGGAAGTGCCCTGGAAAACATTCATGTGGGAACGGTGACAAAAAGCTAAATTGAGCTATTGAAGGACCGCAACTGGACCCACAAAAAAAAAAAAACCTAAAACATCTGGGAGCTAGATGATGAAGCCGAGGAATTGTGTGCCACATGCACTAGATGACCTGGAAGCAGTACGCCCAGGAAAAACAGGCCTAGAAATAGGTTATCCCGGATCAGTGCTATTTCTATAAACCTGAAGATGGTAGTATTAAAATTGGCAAGCGTGTTTAATGTGACCTTCCACGGGAAAACGTACATTAACGCTTTTCCGCTTAACGGCTTAAAGCGTTTGTTAGTCGTTTGTTTACCGTTAAAAGAGTTTAGAAAATCTTTAGAAGCGTTAGAACGCCTGTTAAAATTTTTACTCTAGGCGTTTACAGTGTTGGAAAAGTCGTTAAAAGCATTTTCACTGTCCCTTAAAAGGGTAATAGTGAAGAATAGCTCCCAAAATATACTGTCGGCCAACTGCTGGCCGACAGTTGGCCGACAGTCGGCTGACAGACGGCCGACAGACAGCAGACAGACAGCCAACAGTCGGCCGACAGATGGCCAACAGTTTGCGTTATGTTTGAAGCCAAAGTGTCGGCCGACAGTCAGTGACCTGTTGGCAACTTGTCGGTAATGTGTCGTTAACCTGTCGGTGGGGCAAACAAAAATGATCATTAACGTTTACTTGTCTTTTGCTTCTAAACCACATAAAAAGAGTTTAAGTCATTTCATAACGATGTCTTGCTCAGCACTTCCGATACTAGTATGGCTTTTTTTTTACTGTTTTAACATTGACTAGTGATACTTGCCCAAATTGGTT
>JAHPZR010015684.1:0-20000 GCA_019787425.1 Platygyra sinensis | reverse complement strand
CGTGTTACGTGCCTAAGAAGGCAGCCATTTTTCACGGATGTTGTCCACGCCAGATGGGATGTATACTGTATTAGTTGATACATGGAGTGAATTTGGTTAAAAATGTTGAAAAATTTTAGAATTTGTGGAGCCCAAACTGGTTTGAGATATTCGTCGGATCATGCGGATACGTCGGCCTTCATTACGGTCATTACGGGCTCAATGAGTCGTCTCAGCTCAATGAAGGCAGCCATTGTGGATTTTGACTTCAATCGTTTGTGATTTCTGGTGAGTAAATATTGCTTTCTTTAATTGTTTAAATTTGCTTTAAGCAAAACATACAGCCCACACGTCAAATCGAAATGACCCAGAACTAAACTAAAGTCTGTTTCAGACTAATTATTAAAGAGTCCAGAAATATTCGCCAGGGTTACGATCGCTGCGTGACAATTGCTATAAAGCTCCACTCACTAATAAGCTTATTTACAGCGTTATGAAATTGCTAGTTCCACTGAAATGCCAGATGACTACTATTGCTTTATAATAATGGCCTTAAGTCGAATAATAATATTATCAGTAACAGATGATATCCTGAAATGCATAAAGTGGAATGGAATCTGTACTTCGTTGCTGATAATCGTCGCTCGTGTGTTACACGCGTAGACCCAGAATCGATCAGGCAAAACAAGACATCAAGTTTAATGAATCTAACCATGATACCAAAACTGACAATCTTAAAAGCTGTGTAACACTTGGTGACTATTGTAGTCACCCAAATGGGATTGAAATGCAGGTAAATAATATATTCAATATCTCAGGTTGTTGAAAACAGAGTTGATCAGAGTTATCTGCAGTGTGTTTGCTTTCACTCAAGACTCTTGTCCTGCTAGGCCGGGTTTACTAAAAAGGGATGTGCCCTATTTCTGGTATCTTCCAAATTATTTTTATTTATATCTTCATCTTTTTTATCTATTTAATTTCAGGGGCAGCAGTTAATGTTACATCTACTGGATTATTCCTGGCTACCCATAATAGTTATTTAATTAACAAAAAGTAATAAGTAATTATTATAAACAACAATACAGTCAAATGAATAATGACAATGACAACCCAAGAACTTTAAATGATAAATACTTTGAGTTCAGGGTAGATTGTCTTGGCAGACTGAATCCATCAGACTTCAACGCTTTCCTTCGAAAACCAAGCTAACACACTTTCAACTTCATTTAGCCAGCAGATAACTGATGTACAATTTGAAGCTCACCACCTTTAATTTCATCTACACCTGTATTTTTTGTAATATGGTACATGTTTAAAACAGTTACACAAGCTTTCTCAAGGTGTACTGATAATTGTTGCGCTAATCACTTACATTGTTTGAATAAAATATCATACATAAACTGTAACAAGCAAACAGTGAATGAGGCTTTCACTTCATTTAGATGACCCATCATTTACTAAACAATGAACACAAATGCTTGACAACAAAACATAAAGAATGATGCTATATTGTCCTAATCTATTGTACAGCAAATGATTCATTTACCCAATCAGTCAATTGCGAGCCTGCTGATAGCTAAGATACATGTCAGGAAGAAGCTTGATGCTTATTGATGCACCACCAACATTGTTAAATGCTATAATACGCAAGAAACACTTATAATAAGTCATTTCATGGCTAAGAGCATGAATGAGTTGGCTCGTAAGAGCCCTTTGATTTGTTGTGGAAAGTAGGTCTTGTTAGTCCTCAACAGCTTCATCCTCGTCATCATCCTGACAAATGATGTATCGCTGAACGGCATTCAAGTTCTCGACCATAGAAATAATGGTATCTTTAAGGACGCTGTATTGCATTAAAATTGTCTGAAAATCTTCCTCGCGTATCCCCGTGGTAACTATTAAAGGAACAAGAACATTCAGCAACTGTACGGGATGTTCTTGTAGCGTTTCCAATAGATCCAAACGCTCATCTCGAATGTGGTTGCTTTGCTTCAGAAATTTGGACATTTATTGCTCTACGCTGTATACCTAATTACTGACATCTGTCTTGTAAGTCATGTTGACCTATGAATACGAACGCAAAGCTTACAAGAGGTATATTTCTAGACAAGTTAGCAAATGAAAAATTGTGCAAGTGAAGCACGATAGTATATTGACGTAATGCATATTGTGCGAAAGTTTAAGTGCACACCTTGAATATGATCTGTTGCTATGGACAATATTGTTTCTAAAATTATGAAGCGCGGAAACGATAACTCATAAAAACGGAAATTCATAGTTCCTTGTCAACGCTAAGCGAAAACCTGAATCAATATTAGCCGGCTCTTATGTCCTCGATTTCTAGCGATGGCTACATAAAATATAAAAAAAAGGACCACTGAACACACACAAGATGAAAAGTAAATGCTTTTGCTCCTGATAGTGAGCATGGACATGCTTCAACAAACTAGTGTCCAAGATCTCTCTTACCCGCCTCTCTTTTGCGGCGGCGTGGCGGCAAAAGATCTGGGCCCTGGAGTCTTTATTGGTGGTTTGCATCGAAAATAAAAATCGTAACCATTCAATAAATTAAGTCAAGAATCAGGTATATGATAGATAATTGATAGACAAAAAACATCGCCAAGATTTAGGTCTGTGCGGTTTTTCATTGCCACGTTATTCGGTAATCAGTTTCACCTAAATTTATAGAGCTTTGTATGGAGACGCCATGTTGGTGCCCTTCCGAGGGGCACTAACATGGCGGCCGGAAACGAACAGAAACATCAGTCATTGAGTTTTGCCACTGAAACGAAAAATTATTACTCTAGAGTCCTGAGACATTGAAAGTAATACTTCTTCTAGTGCAAGAACTGTTCAGTTACCAAAAATGTAAGCGATAACTGCTCTTTTGACCTATGCGTGATCCTTCTTGGACCGCCATTTAATGTCACGCAACGCATGAACTTGAAAATTCAAATGTCCTCTGTGAGAAAATGAGGAAACTTATCGAGCTTGAACGTCGTAAAACGCCAAGTTTTGATAAGGTCTTATGTCTGATGACACTAAAACGCCAGTAGGATTGCTAATTTGTAATTTTGGAAAATGATGACGTCACGTGAAAACAAAGAATTGGCGCAGTATGCTACCAACGGCGCAGAATTGTGGCCAATCTCGTTCCCAGAGCCTCGTTCCCCTTGACCAGCGGTCGGAAATCGAGAGCTCTGGGGGCACCCATTTTGAAATAACAATGGAAATAACCGAATTCTGCCCATCCGGTCTCACCACGCAGTCTACATCTACGGCGCATGCCTGAAATGGTTGCTCCCAGACATTCTCGTCCCTAGAGCCTACGATCCTTCTGGCCTGTGGTTGGGATCCAGAGCTCTGGTTTGGTCCAAAACCCGAAGTCCGTGAATTACGGACTTCCCTTCAAATCTGATTGGTTGAGAATGCAAAACGAATGCTCTGCGCATGCTCAGAAAATCGGGTGCGACCAGAGCTCTCGATCCCAACCACAAGCCAGAAGTATCGTGGGCTCTGAGGAGTCCTCTGGGGACGAGAATGGCTCCCAGAGTTCTCGATTCCTGCCGCAAGCCAAAAGGATCGTGGGCTCTGGGGATGAGAATGAATTGTGGCCTACTCGGCTTAATACTCAGCGTACATTTTCAAAGCCCTCGGCGTAACTTCGGCGTGGGGTCTATGTGAAATGCATCCTGGGGGAAAGGGTGGGAGAACTTAAAAGGTCAGCACCAATTTGGACTTAATTCTTTTGTGTGGAGTGTTTCACATTTCTGTGCATATTTTTATTTACTATGTCTTCGTATTCTTTTCTAGAAAGCCTATTTTGTATTGTAATATCTTTTTTTCTTGAAAAGTGATGTCTAACAAACAAGTACGTAAAATCACCTCTCTGAATGTTAGAGGTCTTAGAAATTCGACCAAGAGGAGCAGCATGTTTACATTTCCTAAAGATCAAAATGCTACCATCTATTTTTAACAGGAAACATACTCGGAACTAAGTGATGAGTCATTCTGGAAAAATGAATGGGGAGGTGAAATGTTTTTTCCCCATGGCACTCCGGCGCCACAGTAAAGGAACTTGCATATTATTAAATCCTCTATTAAAGACAGCAAAATTAAAAATTCCCTAAACGACAACTCGGGAAAAACAGTTCTCAATGGTTTGCAATTGTCACTTTGTAATATAAAATTATATGCGCCTAATGATCAAGCCTAGCAGTTACAATTTATAGAAGAGCTTAACAACTATTTGGTATGCCAATCTGAATTAACAACACTGATTATAGGAGGTGACTGGAATTGTACTCTAACAAAGAAAGTCAAGAAAGGTGGTTTACCTTGGAGACCAACTGGCTTCCAGAAGCTGATGTTAATAACAATGGATATTTTTGGTCTGGTAGATATACAGAGAGTTAAACATCCAGACATACATGTACTAGATGAAAAGGTAGTTATTAATTTACTGCGAGCCAAATCCAAAGACTTCAACTTGCTAATAGTTGATAAGAAGTATAAAGAACGACAAACTGGCACAAAGAGATGGAATCAAACCTTTCCTATGGACAAAACAAACTGGACAAATATATTCAAATCAGTACAAAAGACTTGTAGAGAAAATAGTCAGGGAATTTCATTTAAAATTAATTCATAGAATTGTAGTGACTAAAAAAGAACCCTTTAGGTTTACTATTAAATCAGATAGCAATTGTATTTTTTTTCTTTACAAGGAATAGTAGAACATTGAAGGACTGATCCTTGCTACAAGGTTTTTGAAAAACCAATCTAATGTATATACTAAAATGAAAAATTTATCTAATTCCTGAAAATATCTCTACATCACTAATTGATTTCTTCTATTTTTGAACTTCTCTCTGGTTGTGTAACTGCCTTACATACAGAGTAATATACTTGATGTCATCATTATAACTGTACCATTGCTTAAATTATTTCTCATGAACTAAAGTTATTCCCACTAAAAAATAAGTCAACCCATATAGCTATACTTTTAAAAGTACAAACAAATTGTACAAAAGATGATAACATTAAGTCTGTAAACTTTTATCAACTTAAGTTGTATTAGGGCAATTAAATGTCACACCTTTAACAGATACATGGTACACTGTCTGTCTCATTTGATCAGTATGAAACCTTTTGGAATGCATAGCTGTTATTTTGCAGAAAGATGAATACTAAGCTAGAACCCATGTATTTTTAAATTTCATACCATAGAAAATGCAGCCAATTGTATATGTGATACTAAATTTACACCCAGTCTTCCCATCATGTGCGGCGTTGATCTTGTTGGCCGCTCTAGTTTCTCTGATGTGATATAAAAGAGCTATTAATAATTCAAATATCACAACTTGGCTTAAAGAGCCTTTGTTACACACTTTTCTTGTCTGAAAATTCAAGTGACTCATAACATGTTTTATGGCATACTATTTGGAAGCATAGAGGGGCTACCTGTTGGAACAGACTTCCCAAAGACCTTCAAAAAGTAGCTAACTCTGGTACTTTTAAAAAGAGATTATAACTAAAGCAAAGTGCGTGCTCTGATTGGTTAATTTAGTGTCTACTATTTGCCCATGGATGTACGCTGCTGACATACTCAACCAACTAAAGCAAAGCACCCACATTGTGATGTAGCCCAATAAAAGGTTTCTGTTTTTCCAATGTCTCAATGTCATGCTGTAAAACAAATGGTAAATGCCATAGCATGCACTACAGAGTTATGGATGCGCTTGGGGGGTTTGCTAAGGACTCAATAAGCTAGAGTCGCACTTGGCTATTGCCTCATGAGACTCTTACACTTTTTTCGTGCGTAGCAACCTCCCTCATGCATCCATAACTCAATAGTGCTTGCTTTGGCGTTTACCATTTGTTAAATTGTAAGTATGCTTTTAACATAAAATTGATTTATCTTTATTTCTCTGGTAGTTAATTTCATTACGTTTTTTTCATGTAAATTATCACATTTTTTCCCTTTGTCTTGCATGTATCTTGTAATTTTAATATATTGAAGCTGAAAAGCCCTGTAAATGGAGCTGCAATAAATGTATGTATGTATGTAAGCATTTCATACTCGGGTATTAATTTTATTCTTTAGACAAATGGCCAGATAGTGTTCTCAAGACCTTCTTGGAAGCAGTCACTCTGCATTTACTTTTGTGGCCCATTTGTTTTGTGCTTAATACACTGTGAAGACCATCATATCCACCTCTAGCAGAAATGAGTCGTATTTGCTGAAGATTTAAACCTGAACCAGCAATTTTTTGTGCCATTGCTTTTGATAGTACTTCTTTGATACCAAGTCTTTGAAGGAGGGGAAACTAGTAGTCATCCTGGCATGATGTTGGATAGACTCACAGACAAACTCTACACGGAAGCTGCGCGAAGCAAGGACAGAATTCTGAGGTTTCAGATGAAGAAGTAGATCTCTAAAGGATTTCACGTCCTCAAGGCCATTACGGGCATCATATGTTTTGTTTAGACAGCCCCTCACCAGTTCTTCTTGTTTGTAGGAACTTCTGTCCGGCAATAATTTCTTTAACATAGGCAAAGTGTTGACGAACCCTGTTAGTACTGACTGTAGCTCACTTAGCATGTTATATGCTATTATCGCTTTGACCAAAATCCTAGAGTCAAACACTTTACCATTATGGGCTACAAGGATAATTTTACTCTTTAAAGACTTGAGAAATGTAATGAAGTCCTTTAGACATTCTGTTAGGGTGATGGCATTAACCAGCTGTGATTTATACAGGAGCTGCCCAGCTACAGTCATCAGTTTTTTTGCTTGAGAGGCCTGTTGTGAAATTCCATTCTTGGGCAAAACATATCTATCAAAGGCAAAATCCCGGTTTGAGAATTAACTAAAACAATTATTCCATTTGCCCTTGTTGGATATGAAGTAATAATAACCAACTCGCGCTATGCGCTCGTTGGTTATTTTATCATTTCATATCCAACGCGGGCTCATGGAATAATTATTTCTTTTTATTTTTCTTATTTTTTATATTTAGTTTGTGTGATTTCAGGATTTGCCAAAGAAAAGGTGGCCAAAAGGTGATTTGTTGATTTCCCTAGGAGACACATGCTTTGAATTTATTTCTTTTCCTTGGAAAATCAGCCAAGAAAAAACATTATTGAGGGTATTATAATGGTAGTTTTTGTATTCAGAATTTCCAAGCAACTCTAAACTTACAACGTAAATTTGATATTTTCCAGTTGTGAGAACTTTATACGTTGAAGTGAAAAAGTTAACATAGGATATTACTTTTGCTTCACATGGGAATGTACTGTACTTTCAAACTACACATGTATTTCATGTCATGTTTCAGTTTCTTTGCAAACAACAACAAAAACACACACAGGACAAAAACATGCATTTTAGTATACCAAGGAGATGAACAGGTTGATCTACCTATATTGGAGGTTTCAAGGTCAAATACAACAAACGTTGAATTCTGGATATCAGATGTACTCAGAGGGGTAGATGTTGGTGTATAATATGGAGTAGGAATGGATGCTAAATCAGGTTGATCAGTACTAAACTGCACACCACTCTGGTAGGTCGTTCCTTCAAGTACTGCTGCCTGGCCTGTCTCTGAATTTCTAGCTTTCTTCCTAACTATTCTCTTTCTTTTATATGCTCTAGTGGTCTCTCTCTCTTTTCTTTTCCTACTCTCCCTTTCCCGGTTTTTGTTGGACTTAAGCGTGACACTTCCAGGGGAGAGATCATTCTCCTCATTGATCTAAAAAGATTAAAAATCATTAACTGTCTAGAAGTTTAAACTATGTACCTATATCATCTGATTTCTGTCTCAAAGTATTGAAAATTTTTAAAGTAATGACTTCCTAAATAAGTTTGCTTGCTATCATTTGCTATTTGCAATGTGCTGCATGCATTCATCTGATACTGTGAAATATCTGCCTAGATCATCTAAATTATATAGCTTCAGTATGTTCTTTTTCCAATCAAAAAAGAAATATTATCTATTAAATAACATTCTTTTCCCTCTTTTTCTTCTATTGTACTCACTTTTTTTCCCTAACTTTCTATTTTTCTCTGCTTACCATAGTTATTTTAATGGCAATAAATGTAATAATGATAATGGTAATGATAATAAATAATTTGTAACTATTGACTGGCCAAGCTAGACTAGCATAGCTATCCGTGGGCCAGTCCAACTGTAAAATATAGGTTTTTATTAAACAATTGAAGGCTTCGGTGGAAAAAGGGCGTTAGGTTTTTTACTCAATAATGAAATTTATCAAAAACGCTCCAAATTTCGCATGCAGTTTTGTTTAGGTGCGTTAGACAATGTTCTGCATGTTTTTTTGCTGAAGTTTGTTTCGTTTTCGAGATATTACGTATGCAAAAAACCCTGTATTTATTGTCACGTCAGCACGTGACCGCAAAGACGGTAATTTCACTTAAAATCCAGCAAAATATTGATCTTTTGCAACGTGTAACCTCAAAAAGTGTTGATGTCAGGTTAAAACCGTTAAAACTCTTATTTCACGTTAACGTGCGACCGCAAAGACGTTCGGTTCACTCAAATTACAGCCAGATGTTAATTTCCCGCAATGCGCAAGCTAGACAATGTTGATATCAGGTCATTTACAGAGACTTAAAATTTTGATTTCACATTATCACGCCACCGCAAGGACTTAAACCCTTAGGGTTTTACTTAGGGTTACCGCTCGAAACTAGGGATAGCGTTGAAGGGTTACGGAACAAGGTTAGGCTTAGAGTTAACGCTTAGGGCTACGGCTTGAAACTAGGGTTACCGCTTGAAACTAGGGTTACGGAACAAGATTAGGCTTAGAGTTAACTCTTAGGGCTACCGCTTGAAACTAGGGTTACCGCTTCAAATAGGGTTACAGCTTGAAACTAGGGTTACGGAACAAGGTTAGGCTTAGAGTTAACGCTTAGGGCTACGGCTTGAAACTAGGGTTACCGCTTAAAACTAGGGTTACCGCTTGAAACTAGGGTTACGGAACAAGGTTAGGCTTAGAGTTAACGCTTAGGGCTACCGCTTGAAACTAGGGTTACCGCTTGAAATAGGGTTACCGCTTGAAACTAGGGTTACGGAACAAGGTTAGGCTTAGAGTTAACGTTTAGTGTTACCGCTTGAAACTAGGGTTAGCGTTGAAGGGTGAGGGTTATTGCCGAGGGTTAGCGCTAGCGCTTCATTGTTAGACCTGGATCACAGGTCTATGTTTTGAATCAATCGATCGCTTCTTGTTGGCCATTATTATGTTGGAATAAAAAAGGAAAAAAACACGCTCTGTAATTAGTTAAATATTATTGTGATTTACGGAGTCTTGTCCTGTCTTGTCTTGTCTTGGCTTGTCTTGCCGAACGTGATCGAAATGCATGCCGGGAAGGTTCTGTTACACCTCGTGCGCGGGTAAACATGGAGGATGATGCAAGAAAAATTTTATAAGTCTAAAAGCAGTTCTCATTTTCCAAACTTTGAAGCTAGCAACGCTTGGCAAATGGGCCACAACTCACGACAGGGTTTTATTCTTGGGCAAGAACTGCTCTTGGACTTTGCTACCTGGATCGACCTGACTTCGAACGCTGATAACTGACTTGCCACTGATATCAGTTGCGTTGGAAGTTACAGAACACGTTTTGCTTCTTTAAAACATGCTGGTGACTTACGGGTTATCAAGGCTTTATGATGCCTATCAACCACCAGGCAGGCTACAAGGTACTTAAAAACAATGCTTAAGATATTAGTCGAAAGAGCTGTACTGCATCATGCATCACTTCTCTTTGCTTTGACGCTCGATCGAAATTCACGTGTTGTCTCACGTCACAATAAGCTGTATAAAAAAATCTCTCCAGATTCCCGCTGTATACGCATTTTTTTTAAATAGATATCTTCATTTTTGAAAAAAGAAAAGGAACATAGCGAAAAAAAAAAATTGAGCGACCTCGTGTTGAACCGGTGTCACGGCAAAACAAATTCGAATCTGGCCCGTTCAGCGCCTCATCCGCTTGTGCTAACGAAGCAGTAGTAAGAGCTTAAGGTATTATAGTGAGTTGATCGCTTAGCGAAACAAAAGGTTTCTTTTGTTTTCCATTCAACAAAAGGTCCCCAGAGGATGCCCTTGGAAAAATGTGTTTTTTTGCATACGTAATATCTCAAAAAGGAAGCAAACTTCAGGGAAAAAACATGCAGAACATTGTTTGACACACGGAAACAAAACTGCATGCGAAATTTGGAGCGTTTTCGACAAAGTTCACTTTTCAGTAAAAAACCTAACGCCCTTTTTCCACCGAAGCCTTCAATTATTGGATGAGGTTGAGCATGATATCATGAATTATCAAAACCGAGGTCTGTGTTATCTGCCGAAGCCGAAGGCTGAGGCAGATAACACAGACACGAGGTTTTGATAATTCTTGATATTATGCGAAAACCGAATTCAATAATAATTGTTTTATTATACATTTTTCACATAATTCATCGTCAGAAACAGAAGCGAAGCGTTCAGCCATTTTGTTTCTGAGGGGCTTAGTAACCAGGCAGACGTTGAACTTGACATGTTAAATGCAGCAGATATTGCATTTATCATGTCAAGTTCACAAGCTATTGTGAATTGATTGAATGCTCTCGACCAATCAGATTTTTCATAGTGAGTCTGATGTATAATAATAAGAAATAAATGATGATGATGATGAATGGATGAATGATTTTTTGGCATTAAACTTATTCTTTTCATCACTAACTGTGCTATTTAATCATCACACATCTTTGCAGAAAAATATTTAACAATTAGACTACGAGCCCGAGTTTTCTACGAGCAGATAGTCAACGAGGCGCAGGCGAGTTGACTATCGTTCAAGATCCTTGCCATGAGGTAATGACTGGTGCCGATAACTTTCTGCATATTGTTTGTGCTGACACCATGAGCCACAGGAACTGTGGTCCCCAAAAGCATGGTTTGGAATTACCTTGCAATCCTTTCGAATGCCCTCTGGATTGCCTTTGTTCTGTGTCAGGACATAGCCAATGCAAAGCACTTGACAAGATAGTCAGTTTTTCTCAAAGCCTTGTGGCTGGAAGATATTCTTAGTATTTGACCATGATGTGCTTTCTTGGCATGTCCAATGTCAGAACAGACACTGATTTGATCATTCACATTTTGATGGATGTGGGATATGGTGGTTGTATCTCCATCCATGATAATGTTTCCAACACTGTATTGTATAGACTGGCCTTTCCCTTTGTTGTCTAGGTCCAGCTCTCCTGTCAAGCCCCTTGTAAGCTCCTCACCCATAGAAGGCTCCATTGACTTAGCAGAACCTACAATCGCAGCAAAAAAATTATCAGGCAGAATAAATAGTACATCACAAATAATTATTTAGAATTAAAACATATTCCTTGTACTGCTGGTAATAGGTGGAATTGTGGATGCTCTGTGGGTGTGAGAGCAACAATAAACCACTCAAGAAATGAGGAAATTGAAAATTCCTGATGGTTACGGATCTCTCTATTGAATCAACACTTTGGTAATTAAAAGTCACAAGCTACAAAGTTAACTTAATTCCTTTATACTTTCTAAATATTGTTTTATAATTATGTAACTTTTACTTGTGCTTCACTGGTTGTTTTTCCTTTTTTGTACTTTGCATCACAAAATATAGTCAAGCAATGGCATAAAGCCATAGCCTTTTGTAACTACTGTGCAAGTGTCTGCTTGTAACACTAAAGAGTCTTGTACATGAAAACCGCAAAAAGATGCATCTATTAGACCAGAACTTACCTGTCCAGTTTTTTGAACACTGGTGCTTTCTTGCTGTTTGGTTGGTTCTTCTGGCATGATCACAGAACCTGCAACTTTTTGATCTCACAACTCACAACTCCTCCAGTTCTTGAGCCAATCAATGTTGAATGACCTAGCAATGAAATGCACACTCCCAAAATCAGTCAAGATTCTGCATCAGCTTCCCATAAACAAACACCATCTTGAAGAAGTGGTGGACCAAGACCTCTTTATGAAGTAGGACCGCTTAAGTTTTTATTATTTTTTGTTATTGACTCTATTGATTTTCTGTTGTGAAAAAAAATCATTTATTAATATTTGATAAATGTCTCTTGTTCCAAAAAAAACTGATGTTTTCATTGTTATAGCGGTACCCTGAGAATGACTTGGTCTTTTTACAAATTATATTTTCAAAGCATTTGTTATAACTGTATTGCAAAGCAAAAAAGACCATGCATGACTCAATACAATACCTGATAAAGTATTGCATGCTCTGCCAGATCCTCGTTTTTTGCCAGCCAGCGTCAAAGCTAGCGTTTATTTCTGCTTTGTTTCTGTAGCAAGGTAAAGGAGATTTGGTAAAAATTGGTTAATTCTTTGTCCGGGGACCCAGGGAGTTTTTTTTTAGCGGCAAAACCACTATCTTTTGAATTTTTTCAACTTGTCAGAAGACAATTTGTATACAAGTTTGCCCTGAGATTTTCTTCCTTACGTAGGCATTTGAGTTTTCATAAACTTGCATGAATCAATCCCTAATTCATAGTTCAGCTACATGTACTTACACATAATTCTGGGAAATTACACCTAATTTTAATTTCAAAACTAATACCGTATTTTTACCGTGTGGTTTCAGAAGGGTTTGACTCCACAACAGCCTCCACCTCCCTTCTTATGGCTTCTGTGCAAGTCTCTTTCGTGACGTGCAAAATCCCCTCAATTGCCTCCTCCTCCCGAAATTTGTACGCTCTTTTCGAGAGCCACGGAATGTTGAGCGTGGTTAGGAAAACATTCATGCCATTTGCTCCTATCCCAGCATTTATCGATCCTTTGACAAAGTGAAAATCAACAAAAAGACAGTTGCAGACAATTGTAGCGAAAGTATATGACAAATTGGACTACGAGTATGGACGGTCACGTAACGATGTTTGTTTTTTTAATTACGTCGAAATAAGTTCGCACATGAAAAAAAGTTCACGATTGGGAAGTTGTGAACGAACAAAACACAATAAAATATTACATAGGGATAAAATTTATTTTACATAAGCGAGACAGACTACTCAAAAGATCTCGGTCACTTAACACTGGCTCTGCTGTAACAATAACACTGCATTGAAATGGGTTCGCCCGTGAAAGGTTTCAAGGACTACTGTAAGTTGTAAAGAAATGAATAAGAATAAAGGGAAATGCAATGATATAAATTTCACAAACCTGTTGCTGCCTTTGTATTTATGTCCCATGTCGGTCTTCCTACACTCTTCTTTGTAGGACTGCGGTGAGTTTTCCCAGTCTTTATTCCGTTGAGCTGTGAGCATTCCTCGCACTGAATGTAAAGGATTGACCCCAGACCCTGGGTTGTTTCGTCCACAGTATTTATAATATTCAAGGTATTTTTACACTCTGAGCAACCCGCTTTCAACTGATCGGCTAAATAGCCCAGTTCCACAATTCTTCTGCCATCTCTCCAACAATATTTTGTGCACTCAGGTGTCTGTTCGGGTAATTCCGTCCCATCACTTGTTTCAGCGATGTTTCGGCTTTTGTTTCATGTTCCGCTGAAGAAACTCGTCTACGCTTGTTTTTTCATTTAATAAACTGGCCGTTCTGCTTTCTTTTACGGCCATTTACAGAAGGTGGCATAACCAACTTTTGTAACAACATGCAACAAGCAAAGTCACAAAAATACTATTACTCGCAGGACGGGACTGCCATTACACGAGCTATGTATCGCAACGTCCTTAAAGTGCACATGACCCCAGAAATAAGTCATTTTAAAAATACACTAAATTAAAAAGCTGTTCAAAGTAGAGTAAACTGGAGTTTTTCTTTCTTTCTTTGTGATATCTTTTTTTGTTCCAGAGATACTTGAGTTTTCTTATTATGAAAATTTGGTCACTGATGACTTCATAATGGTTGTGCAATTACAGTGGCATGACACAAAATTAAGAATATCTTCGCCAATAATGAAGCAATGCTATTGAAACTTGGCAGGGATGGTGCACCCTACAAAATATACCAGGTGGTTCACATTTTGATGTTGCTATAGCAACATGCTCGGTTCCAGGCCCTGCCTCTTCAAAATCAAATATTACCATTTGTAGCTGCACGGGGCATAATATAAAGCTAAAAATGTTAAAGAGGCGACCCAATGAAGGTGGGACTGGCATACATCTTAGATAAGACCAGGTATTTTGCCTTGGTAATAATTATTTAAAGGAGAATGGAAGGTGAAAAACAAAGCTATCTTTGCATTATCTGGAACAAAGCAAATAATTTGTTTTAAGTAAAAATTGTAGTAATATTTTGTCCGTATACAGTCAACTCCTGCCTTGCAGACACCTCGCTATTACAGACACCCCACTATTACTGACAGCAGCAAAATCCCAGGCAAAAGTTACAGACGTTTGACTGAAATAAACTCCCACTATTACAGACTCTCGCTACTACGGACTTATGGCCATACACTTTATTCAGTCCCAACGTCACAATTTTATTGTTTCTCTCTCGTTATGCGGACACCGAGCAGCATCTTGGAATATTTGCGCACATATCAAGTCTATTTTTTCTGCTTTTTGAGACTTTGTCTTTGTCTTTGTCTTTTTTTGATTGATTTCCACTTCTTCTCTCCATCAGTCAAAACTCCTTCATCTTTTTCTCTTAAGGCCCTCTTTGCTGCCTTCTGCCATAAATCTTACAAATAACTACAAGTTCCAGTCTTAAGCCAGATCCTCAATTGATCCGTTTTCCACAGATGTCTGCTGTTGCCTAGTGGTTAGCCCGTTTTAAAAAAGACGACACAACAACTTTGTTGACAAAGTAGGGAAAGTTGCAATTCAAAGAAGAAGTACACAGAACCAATTGGAACGATATTTTAAGGCAATGTGATAGCTGGTGCAATCAATAGCTAATTTTTTTAGAAATGTAGATTACTGTATTTCAGTACAGTGGGAAACCAAAATGATGCATGTGTGGACATTGCTGCAACATACTGTACGATGAAATCTTGTTTTTTACGTACTTAGAAGAACTGCTGTACACAAAGGGTACATAACTCCTGTTCTGTTAAGTTCTGTTCTGTTGGTAAATAAAGTTCTAACACTCTTTACTTGCAACAACGGTCTGAAAAAGATACTGGAGTTAGTGCAAATGAACACATATGTGACCCCTTCTGTAAATATGGTTTAAGATAAAAATCTCCTTACACCCCGCTATTAGGGACTCCGCTATTAGGGACACCAAATCGGGGTCCCCTGGGTGTCCGCTATAATGGGAGTCAACTGTATGTCATCTCTTAATGCGTTCTGACTGGAAAATAGCTCATGACATTCACACGATGTAGGTCTGCCATTTTGACCGCCATGTTGAAGGCTGGGCTACATGGCATGATGTCATTAAACTCGTTAGCGTTCATGCCAAATATAATTCTCTTCCTCGGATGGGAAAATTGCTCACTGCATTGCCGTTGGCTGTTCCAATAGATCACCTAGCGATTCTAAATTTGAAGAGGAATTAGTTTTCATCGCCTTCCGTTTAAAGAAAGGTTTTTTTAAGCAAATGGCGTGCTCAGATAAAGAGAGAAAATTTGCCTCAAATGAAGCACTGCCACGTCTGTTCCGAACATTTTGAGCCCACATGTTTTGAAAGTGAGTACCCACTACCAGTAGATATTTTGCCAAACAATTTGAGCAGATGTCGCACAAAAGAGGATTCTGGTCCAAATTTGTTTCAGCATGCAAAAATGTTAAGCCTAAGGCAGTCCAGCAAGCGCTGAAGAAATAGAGCTCTACACAAGGAGGTAACTAATATAACCTGATATGACCTTTTGGCTGCCGAGTTACATTTCTAGGAGCAACTTCAGAATACCCCGCAACTAATTTGCATATCCTCTCGAATGCTTTAGAACGAGGAAAACAGAAATAAGAAGAATTTAGTCATATGCAAATTAGTTGCAGGGTATTCTGAAGTTTAGCCCATTTCTGTTTAGCAAGCTTTAAACAAATTACCTTGAGTTCACAAATTTGTATTTGTTATTTTAGGCCCTCAATCAAATATTGGATGCCAGTGACAGTAATTCAAAAGAGCACTCCAGAGCGAAAATCGCACTTGCGATTACCGTGACAATTTTGCTATCACCCCGCCAATCGTGGTGTAGGTACACAGAGATGTCAGTCACTTCTGTTTAGTAATTTCATTTCGCAGAACCTACAAGAAATTTAGGCAATGGCCGCGTGTGTAAAATGTAATCAACTAAGTTCGATGAACGAGAAAATTAATTATTTCATTAAGTTTAAAGTTACTAAAAAGATTCTTGTAGTTGCGCTACTGATATCTTACATAATCGTGTTGCACTATTGATAGGGTTAATCAAGTATCTAAAACTGAATTTCGCAATATAATGAGAATTAAAGGTTTTAAAATCCTTCACAAAATGTGTGAAATACAGGGTGCCTTGGGCTAATTGCTCTAACCCACATCATCCCAGAAAAGAAAGCGATTTATGTACACCTTAGCAAGGTCCCTTGGTGCTCATATGTCACGCACCTGAGTCAAACCAAAAATGGCCGTATATACAACACTTCTCTTCGCAAACATACAGTTTTGAAATCAGAATGACGACTTATACAGCAAATAGGGGACAGTCATCTAAATCTAAGCCATACGTAAAATAAAAAAGCAGCAATGCCAAATTGGAAACAAATGGCTGGTAAATGGCAAAGACAAATTCAAAACAATGACTAAATCGTTTCATGTTTATTATCCTTTTAATCACAACATTTCACCTGATATTTTTGTCATGGCTATGTCAATATCTTGACAACAAACGCGCTCTCTGTCTGCAGGAGTTTGTAGCGACGATCAAGGTATTTCATGTCGTTTTCTGCGTACTGTGTTGTTGACATGTTCTCTGTTAACATGTCCTCTGAAATGTTCAAACAAGATTCTCAAACTCATTAATAATTCATAAGTTTGATAGCCAATAAAAAATGGCTAAATTCGTCACGTGCATGAGTTTTGATACCCAATGAAAACCTAGATGAAACCCACTCGTGTTTTGGATATCATATCCAAACCACACGTTGCTTTCATCTGATTCCTTATTGGATATCAAGATTCACGCATCAAAACAAAAGAAATTAAGCATAAGAACAGAATTTAAAAAAAATTAGCACAAAGCTCACAATTACACCAAGAGGTATTTTCCTCTTGGTGTAATTGCTTGTTGATTGAAGGTATCACTTTTGTTATTTTAGCTAGCAGAGAAATTTGAATGTTTGGTGAAGTGATGAAGATAATTCATTGTTTTCGTTCTTCCAGAGGCATCTTCTAAAGAGTTAATACAAGTTTTATTTTCACTGTATATTTAATATTTACCTCTTATCATTCCACGAAAATGACTCTGCTGTTTAAACGGAGAAAACGCTCTTTCTCCACAACTTTTATGTCGTGCGACCGTCATTTGCCTTTCCACTGTTTCACAAAAAGCCAACAAAGTGCTTCAAAGGTGGCGATGTCCTTGCCTTTTATAGGATCGCTTCGTGTTTAAGAGAAAAGATTTAGTGATTATCATTTAGTTTTCTTTTAAGAGTCTTTTGACTGTTAAAATGAAGCATTTATGTATTTAGGTAGAATATGATACAATCATTTCACCATTGTCCATTTCTTTTGTTCTAAAGAATACCAGAGTTTGGTGCCTTGTGGAAAGATATTTTGCACAGACCTCAGTCACTTTGTCCACAGTTTTCAGGTTTGTTCCTTTGTTTGTTAGTTTTTTACTGTTCTGTACATGTATTTACTTTTAGTTTTCAGATGTTCAATATCTTGTTGGTTTTACATGTAGGAAGGGAGAGAGAACAAAAGAATTTTCCTTGTGTATTTTAATTTGTTTGTGCTTTTCTTGTTCTTTGCTTCCCTCCTTGTTTAAGGTGGCTCTATATAGTTTTTTGGCGCGCGAAGCATGGGTACAAATGGCATGAGCGCACGAGTATTTAAAGAAAAGAAAAACAACAAAAATAAACATGGCGGCGAGACTTTTATTGCGATTCGTGTTTCACTTACCGTTATCATTGCAGTCCCAAACAACTGTTCATCAAAAAACGGCTAGAAATGTGTTAAAAAATACACTTCTTTCAACTTCTCCTGACGTGGCTAAACTGAGAAGCCAATTTGCAGTACTTATCGCACCGACATCAGAGAGAGATCGTGATCCTAAGAGAAGGAAGTCGCAAAGTGGTCACGGCGCACTTTTTATGGTTGGAGGCTTTGTTTTGAGTTCCCTGGGCGATGAAACACCGGAAGCAGCTGGAGTGTCTGCAGAGGGGCAACTCACACCGGAAATGAAACCACCATTTCTCGTGAAAGAAAACGATGTCGAGTGGAAAACCGGAAGAGAGGACTCGTGGGATAAAGGAGTGGAGGGCAAAGAGGAAATTAGACTTTCAAGGAATGGTCGAGGATTGGTCCCCACTGAAGAAAAGAGAAACCTGTTTAAGTCAGGTGTGGTTTAAATCTTGTTTTCCCTACACGTGCACCAAGCAACACCCTAAAAGTCTTTGTTTATGAAGACTCGCTTTGCTCTGAAATAGTTCTCAATTTGAACTTTTGTATTACACCCCGGGTTGTTCATAGCACATTATTTCGTCAACATGAGCATACCTGAAAGTTTTGAAATTTCAAATTCTAAAATTCCTGGAAATGTTTTGTTACCATTACAACCCAATAATAAACGTCTTGAATTTTTATCAGAAACAAACAAAGAAGGAAAATTGCATTCCACATGGAAGCAGAATTATGGACTTGGATGTTTTGAGAAGTTCATTGAAATGTTGTCAGCACTGGAAAGCAGGTGAGAAGGGACATTTTTCTGCCCAAAGAAAATACACTCAAGAAAAGTCAAAATGAATTGTCAGTTCCATGATGAGTACACTAACTTTAAGGCTATAAAATTAACAGGTTTCCAGAAAACAGTTATAAGGTTGATTATACATGTTTATCTTCAATACATTTCAAAACATCACATATGCAGTCAGTGATAAAATTTAGCCTGGGGTTGGTCCTTAAATTTTTGGGCAAGTTGTGAAACCCTTACCCTCATAATTCCCTTTAAATAAGAGTCACACAATTGTTTGTCTATTACTGTATTAGTAACAAAAATGTTATTGGTAAATTTGGAACAAACAAGCAGTTGTAAACTTTTCACAGACCACAAATTGCATTCACTGCTTTTGTGAAATGTTGCTAGTTTTTGCAAAAATTTACTTGCAAGTGTTCATTTATTCCAAATTAAAGGAGAAGACATGCTGCAAGTACAAAGTATCAGATTTTCCTGAGTATCAAAATATTCACTTTATTTTCAGCTGATTTGTCATTGTGGAACATAACAGCAGGAAAAAAAAATGTGGGTTAGCCTCAGTGTTCTCAGTTACCTGTGCAGTGTGTGGTGCAGAGAATGTTGTGAAGACCTCAAGTGAACACAGGAGCAGTCAAAGAGGTCCACTCACTCAGGATGTTAATCCAAGAGCTGTTCTTGGGTGTCTTCATACAGGGATCGGTGAAACCCACCTAAATAATTTACTGTGTACATTAAATATCCCCCCTATGAATCCAGTAACTTTCAACAGTAAAGAAAATGAGATTGGGCATGCAGTAGAGCAAGTAACAAGGAGAAGTTGCAAAACTGCAATGTCAGAAGAAAGAAATGCTGCTATCAAAAAGAGCATAAAAGCAGATGAACAAGGCTGCATCAATATCCCCTTGCTCATATGACATGGGTTGGCAAAAATGGGGAAAGGGACATAACTCATCAACCGGTCATGCTGCAGTCATGGGTTTAACTTATGGGAAGGTTATGGATTATATACAAGACCAAAATCCTGCAGGGTATTTGCACACAAAACTTCTAAAAAAGTTGGAAAAGAAGCCAAACACAACACAATTGTGTTCAAGTGACGTCTATTCTAAATAGGGAATTATGACAGGGTTAATAAGGGTTTAAGGGTTTCTTTCACACACTGCCCAAAAAACCA
>JAHPZR010015679.1:27500-38970 GCA_019787425.1 Platygyra sinensis | reverse complement strand
ATGGATATGAAAACCATTTAAGTGCTTTGCCCAAAGCGTTAAACGGATACTAGTTTTTTTAAAACGGACGAGCTACCCGTTTAAACATTTTGCATGAACCATTTTAAACGGCTGATAAACAGATACTAAACGGAATTTTTCGTTAAACAGCAAAGCATTAGTGTACGTTTTGCCATTCACGGTCACATATGTACCTGTACATTTGAATGTGTTTTTAAAGAGCTACATGTACTTCAGATACTACAAGTATCTGAACAGCCTGCAGGTGAATGGCTGTACACGGACTTGGCTTGGGCCTTATCTACTTCCTCCATCACTTTTTCACGGTCGTCATTTGTTTTTCATCAGACCAAAGAAGTCAAGTTTTCCCATGTCTCTCAACTCAGTTTCCAGCTCTCCATTCCAAAGGCTGAAACAGCCTACTTTTTTCCATGGTCTACTGAGTATAGCAACAAAAAATATATTTGGATACCAAATTGAAGTAATCAAAACAGAAGATAATGACTGGGTTTGGGTTGAAGAAGGCATTGGTTGAGAAAACCATTGCCTGGAAACCCAAATACTGGCAACATTTGTGGCACATAAGGTTGTTGGCTCAAGTTCTTCAGCTGCCTATCAAAAAACTACATCTACATCAATATTGCAAATATTAAATAAAGTCATTTAGTGGTCAACTTTTATTTGTGACCCTCCACGGAAAAACGTACACTAACGATCTTCCGTTAAACGGGCTTAAACGTTAGCTATCCGTTAGTCATCCGTTAGAATCATTTGATAAAATCGTTAGTAGCGTTAGTCAATCAGTTAGCAGGTGACCCTTGCCCGTTAGAGCGTTAGTCATATCCGTTAGTAGCGTTAGTCAATCCGTTAGCAGGTGACCCTTGCCCGTTAGAGTGTTAGTCATATCCGTTAGTAGCGTTTGTCAATCCGTTAGCACCCAATGCTTGCCCGTTAGAGCGTTAGCCGTATCCATTCGATTGGCAGGCAGTTTCTAATAAACGAAAATCGAAAGACTGTCTTTAACGCTGAATTTCTTCACAAAAGTGTTCCTGATGCATCATTTATTGATGGGTAATTCACGAGCATAGTTCAAAGAGTGAAGTTTATTCGGAATGTGCCGCCGATCGCTAGCGTGAATTTGTGGCGTCACGACAGGCAATGTGATGTCTCTTTCGGGTTCTACAAGACGCACAAAGTCGATTGAAACGGCAAAGTACTCGGAGACCAAATACTCTATCTTAAACGCTAAATTTCGTTACAAAAGTGTTTATGATGCGCCATTTACTGATGAGTTATTCACGAGCATAGTTGTTCATAGAGTGATTGTTTTTATTCGGAATGTGCCGCCGAGCGTGAATTTGTGGCGTCATGACAAACAAAAATCTTTATCTCGTTCTACAAGATGTGCAAAATTGATTGAAAAGGCGAAATATTCTGTTTAAACGCTAGTTATTTTAACTTTCAAGCGGATACTTTGATATGACTGTTGGCTTCAGTTCATCACGTTTATTACAAAGAAATTTGCATAAAGCTTGTGAAGTTGTGAACATGAAGTGTCAATCAACTAGAGATGAATTTTCATTTTTGACGCCGTGTGCTGGAAGAAAAAAAAATATTTTGAGTTGAAAAAACAACTCCTCTCTATTTCTTTTCAATTTGTTCCAGGCACTCAGCAGCGATTTTTAATCCCTTCATTTTCAGAGGAAAAAGTGACCTTTGACCCCGGCTGTCAAATAATTATTTCAGTGCTGCATGCGGCTGCTGCTGTCATGGCTCGGTGCCCACATCACGTTTTTGCAGCAATTCTCACTACCCAAGTGATTTCAGAAATCTTTATCTTACAGCTATAACATGTATTTTTTGATCGCTATGCATTTGTTGACAAGAAAATGAGACATATAGTATTATTTTGTGCTTACTTTTATGATGCTCAGGCTCACATTGTTACAAATAAAAATTATTCGTAAGTTATTTACTTTGAGTAGCCGGCGCGCCAAGGATGACTAGACGCCGAATTTCTGCGAATTTCACCGGTCGCCGGAGCTTAAAGAGAACTTTGGTTATGATGAGCGTTAGCCGTATGCGTTTGTTAGTCAATCCCTGCACGACAACAACAAAAGACGCCTTGACTGTCGGCTGCACAATGAATTGTTTATCGATGGTGGTCTGGTGTTGCTTTTTTGCTCGTTTACGACTCTGTCTCTCGCTTGTTTCGTTACAGAGAAACGCCGCTGTCGCGAACAAACAGAAATGGAAAATGAATGGTCAGAATATGTAAACGTTAAACGGTGAGAGATAATACGTGACCGCAAAAAAGTCTAAAAACGAACCGATTCGATTCATTCTGATTCAATTTCCGCAGTTCATAATTTATGATTTCATTCACATTATCCACAACTTGCGATCCGTTAGAAGTGGTGATCAGTCACTAGAACTTCAGGACAAACCGTCAGAACGTTTAATAACGCAAACTGTTGGAGCGTTAGAACAAACCGTTAGAGCGTTAGAACAAACCGTTACAGCGTTAAGACAAACCGTTAGAGCGTTAGAACAAACCATTAGAGCGTTAAAACAAACCGTTAGAAGGTCAGGGCCGAGCGTTAGAACGTTAGTACAAAGCGTTAGGACGACTTCAAAGCTGTTAGCAATCCGTTAACAATCCGTTAGTTTTCTAACGTTTAACAGATGATCGTTAGTGTACGTTTTCCCATGGAGGGTCACATTTTTTCCTAACTTATATTATTTGTGACCGTGAATGGGAAAACGTACACTAATGCTTTACCGTTAAATGCCAAAAAATAAACGGACTGTAAACGGATGGCAAATGGTCAGGCAAAACGTTTAAACGATCTCCACAACCGTTTAAACGGATGGCCAAGATCGTTAAACGGTTGATCAAAATCCAAAAACGGATAGCTTGACATGTTAAACGGATAAGAAAAATTCATAAACGGAAAACTCAAATCTTTAAACGGTTGATCGAAGTCCAAAAACGGATAGCTTAAAACGTTGAACGGTTGAGCAAAATCCATAAACGGATGACTAAAAACATTAAGCAAAATCCACAACCGGATGGCACACGCATACATCCCAGCCTTCCTATAAATCCTATTTTTCCTATTTATTTTATAGGATCCTATAAAACTCCTATAATAGACCAAAAACTCCTATATTTCCTATAAATACACTTTAAGAAAAATGAAATAAAATGGTGAAAAAGGCAAGGCAGGTCACAGTTGGCATGAGGTCTGTATTGAGTGTACAAGATTTCTATCTTGTCACCTGTGGTTCAATTACCGGTATGTTGTTTCTGGACAGTTCAATGATACTATAAGCATGCTGTCTTTCAAGGTAAGACTATTTCACATTTGTTACTAGATGTAAGGACCGTCTATTTTGTTCCAGAGGTTGCTGGCAGAATTTGGCTTTTAAGTTTCTTTGTTGAACAAATTCTGTAGGGTTTTGGCATCCCTTGCCTCCAGAGCCACCTGGGTGTGAAGGATATTTGTTCCACAGATTAAGTCAGACAGACTATGACAATTGCTGAAGGCTTGGGATGTTCTGCACATGCCCATTATGCCATGTGTCTAGAGAAAGAGCAGAAGGAGAAGGAAGAGACTTGAAAGCAGCTTACTCCACAGAGGGAACAAGCATTACAACTGGAAGCACAGAAACAACAACTCAATAGAGAAAAAGTAATATAGATTTGCGAAGACAAAGAGTCAGAAAGAAAGAGAGAGCTCAACAAGATAGCATGAAAGTTGGGGATGCCACCTTGAAAGAAGCAAATGCAAAACTGAAAGCTGCCTTTAAGAATCAGGATTTTAAAGAGGTATCTGTTGTTCAAGCCATGATTGAAGCTACTCAAAAGAAGATCAATACCGCTATCACAGGATGAAGTAGACAAGGGAGCAACAAAGATCCATTTCTAAAACAAAGCAAAGCATAATAAACACCTTTCAATCACAGCCCAGTGATCCAAAATCCAAGAAATCATGAATTGAAACTGTGACTCGGAAATTTACTAGACACTATGCGGTTTTATGCCTACACAAAAGTTCACCACTGAAGTGGACTTTACAGGACTGTTTATCTTTAATTTATCCACTTTTCATGAGCTTATTCTAAATTTTTAGGTACACTTCAAGTTGGGAGCCTACCCTCATACAGTTAACAGCTGTTAAAGCAGTCATATTTGTGTTGTCGTTTAAAACATTGTCTGTGCTGAGATGAGATAAGGTCGTAGATGTAATGAAAGTGTAAGATGTTTCTTATTCAAAATGTGTCACCCTCACGATATATATAGTATCATGTTAAACTTTTCATAGTGGTTGACTTTTTTGGAGATTGTAAGTGGTGATCATGTGACTGTTGACAACCACTGTTTCCTTTGTTTTTAAATCATCTTATTAATGAACACATTTCAAACTAGTGTCATATTTTCAATACATGTAAATGCAGTCTCGGAAATGATACAAGACTCATTAAATTGTGTTTCAACCTGGCTGAATTTCTTGCATGAGTGCCTGAAAATCCTCCTATAAAACTCCTATATTTTGTCGTAAAATCCTATAAATCTCCTATATTCTTGCTAATTTGCTCCTATTTTTCCTATAACATTTTTTTGAAAATGGCTGGGATGTATGCACACGTTTAACGATTGAACTCAGAAATAGGTAATTTAAACGGAAAAATATGATGCACAGCTGTTTTATTCTTAAAAGGCAACTTAAGTTTTATGTGGAGACAGATAACTTATGTACCTTCAGTCTCTTGTTTCTGTTTCATTCAAAGATTGATCAAAAGGGCGATCGCCAGCGATGTCACGTTCACGGTCCTTCAGCTTTAGTCAACTGAATCAAGACAGCAGAGTGCATTCCGACAACTTGTTCCATGCTGAAGTACACAAGTCTTAAGAAACCTCTTTCTGTGACTTTTCTTTCAAAAGGAGTTTTAATCTCGTAGCGCTCTGGAGAACTATCAACCGAAGGTAAAAGGAACATTTTTAGCTGTCACATACAATCATTGCAATCGCAAATCACGAAGAAACTTGCGTTTTGCGATCGGATTCTATTGGGCTAAAAGTGTTGTTCGTTTACACCGTGTCAAGTTAGTTATTCTTTGAATTCTGACCTAAGTACTGAATATCTCATCGCAGAAATGCTCTACGTTGACTGCATTAAAAAATGTACTGAAGTCGACACAATAAACTGGTTTACTCGTGCGAAAATCTTTTATCGAGTGTTCACAGTTGACCGCGACCGCATCAGGCCACGATTTATTTATGACAATAAGATATTTTATATCTGTTTTATATTGATGTTCACTGAAATGCTCCTCGGTTAAACTGATGAAACTGCTTGTTAGATGTGTTTAAAAATGCTCCTTGAAAATCGTTTTACGTTAACTTACCTTTCAAACGACTTTTTAATACTGTTTGTGACATTCTGGAAGCTTATCCACAGTCACGCTGTTACTCCACGCTGATTGGGTAATGCTAAAGAATGCATCCAATCAGGGTGGAGCAAACAGCGCGAATCTTGCTCCTTGGGAAACAAAATCTCGGCCACAGATGCTGGTCACTTCAACAGCTGCATTTCTCGAAATTATTTGGTGGTTAGCACTTGTATTTTAAATGGATCTTTGATTGAATATCACAAAAACAAGCATCAACCTTTCAGTTTATCTTGTGTTTGATTTGGAAGCCGGGCGATTCAAATTTCTGGGTGAAAATCTGCTTGGCACTGGAGGAGTCGAAAATCATTGAGTGAGCCTTCAATCCATTTTCCAAGTTGAGTGGCTCATAGCCACTTTGATTCTTCGAGCTCCAAAACAGACCAGATGATCGTTTAAACGTTTAGTCTAAACCGTTAAAATGTTAAGTTTAAAACGTTAAACGGATGTCAAAACCGTTTAAACGTTATGTCTCAAGCGTTAAACGGATAGCATTTTTTTTAAAACGGACATGAAAACCATTTAAACGTTTTGCCCAAAGCGTTAAACGGATGATAAACGGACACCAAACGGAATTTTCCGTTAAACGGCAAAGCGTTAGTGTACGTTTTCCCATTCACGGTCACATTTATAAAAAATGGAAAAATTTCCTTTTAGTTACTTCCTTCTACTTCTGGTTGAAACCATTCTCGTTCTGGGCGAAATGATGTGGGCGGAAACTCGTTATGGGCGAAACTCTCTATATTCACTATAGGATATACATGTATAGGATGTCCAGTTTGAAATAGCCAAGGTTGACTGATTTGGCTATATTTATGTCAAATCAATTTGCAGAAAGACACTACTAGTAAAGATGGAAAGGCTGCAAAAGGCAAAAAGGAGAAACCAAAGGGAAAGGTATGCTTATCACGTTATGCAATATTGTCATGTTAGATACAAAAACTGAGAGCCAAATGGGTTATTTGTTTTTACGTGGCTCTTGTAGTTGCATCATAAACTCTTGCATACTTAAAGCTAATTTTGTTCAGTTACAGTCGATCCTTAACAGAACAATGCTTGAGTTCCTGATTCACAACTTCTTATTTGGCCCAAGACCAAGACCAAGCCAAGTTATTCTTAATCGTAAAATGTGTAAACATCTCGTGATAAAAATAAGCAAAAAAAGTTATACACAACGTTTCAATGACTCAATGCCATCATTTTGAAGTGAAAAGAGAATAAAAATTTGACAACTTAATATATACCGTGTGAGGTAATAAAAAGTAAAAATGTGCATGTATAAGGTGACAAATTTAAATAAATAGTGTAAAACTATTTTTTGCGCCATAAGCTGTAAAATGGTTAACTTAGTTTAATGTCCTACAGATTCTGCAAGTGTCGTCTCCGCCCAAGGCCAGAGTCAGCAACTCCGAGGAAGTGTCCGATTCTGATGACCCTAATGACTTGACTCCGATGAGGATCAACCTTTTAATTAGTGTTATCAGCTCTGCCCATCAGCGTCAATCACAGCCAATCACTGCCAAAGACTTTCAAAAAAGTGATCTCCATGTAGAAAGTCCACCACTGCCTGAGATCAGCAACGATGACTTTGCAGATGTTGAAGCCGACCTGTCAATCGGACGAGAGATGGTAGAAAGGGCTATGAGCACACTGGAAAAGACAAACGATGTAAGTTTATTTTTTTAAAGCGCTTACAAGATAATGAGGCATACACTGCACAACCATTTTACGTAAATATCAGTAGCATGCGTCTGTTTGTAAAATACTCAAAATATGTAAACTATGTAATGTCTGTTTGTAATCAATTCGCATGGGTCGCGTGCCAACGGAAACGTTTCTGTTGCACTTAAGTGCGTATGAGAAAAGGCTGGTTATCGATCCCAAAAATGTCAACTGTGATTATTAATTATTTTTTCATATGCATACAATACAATACAATATTTTTTATTTTGTTAGGTATGCCTCAGCGAGTCATGAAGTGAAATAGCCACAGAACTTCACTTAGTGCGAACAATCTTAGAGAGATTAGAGTGTTCCTTTGCTCGGCAAGAGGCGAAACTTGACCAACTCCTAAACACAATGGTGACCACACGGTCAACGCTACCTACCTCTCAGCAATTTCAGTCGAGCCATCAACAGCCAGTCCAGCCTCTTACAACAGTGCAGCAGTTCTCTACCCCAATGCCATCTTGCAGTCAAAGCCAGTCTCATCCAACAGTGCAGCGCTTCACTACACTGGTGCCATCTTGCGGTCCGACCCAGTCCCTGGAAGAATACACAACGCTGTCGCTGTATCAGCAAACTTCTGCATCAGACTTTGATGGACTGTTTGATAATTCTGACTTGGCAGGTAAAAACAGCTCAAGTTGACATTTACTAAATTTTGGGCATCTGGAAATAACAAATAGTGTATAGTAGCGAATAGCGTGAAAAGTACTCCGGTTAGCCTCAATAGCACTTCGTTTACCCCAGGTTGCAGTTAGCCTAGGGGGTAGGGGGGAGGGGTTGTTTAGGATATCTTGACTATTTGCCAGTATTCACTATTTGGACATCGAATTTCATGTGTGCGAAATTGAATAATTCAATTCGGTGCATGGGAAATGTGACGTCTAATATCAGTTTGATGTGACTCAAGTGAATTACTGTAAATCACTGAAGAACTCTGTTATCAACCTGTTTATCATTTGAAAAACAAATTCAACAGTCTTTTTGCACACTATAAAAATGTCGTTCTTTAGAGTTAATTTTTGTCTCGGGTTTTAATCTCCTTTTAAATAATGTTCCATATTCCAATTTCTTTTCGCTGAATCAAGGAATTGAGCGAAAATCTTAGTATCAGTAGATATTGCCGAAATATGTTAGGTATTTATCCGCTACAAAAGGTGATGGGACCATTTTTGTAATAACGGTTTTTATGTGTTCTGTCTTTCAGGAATCTCTGATACCGTTGCGGTTGGTGGGTCCGCAAATGTGCGTATATCATGCGACGACTACAATCACGCCTTAGCAGCTTCCAAGCCTTCTTCAATGACTCTTCGCTTTCTAGATAAGCTCGCCGCCCTTGATCCAAGCCGGATTTTTGCAATAAAAAGTAAGCTATCGAAACAAGTAATTACTGCAAATGCTATACGATTGTCATTGCTGGATATTGTTTTGTTTTGTCACCCAATAACCTTCATAAAACAATTTGTATAGTTAATCAAGGTTTTAGATTCTACGTTGTATATTTTTTTTTAGAAGTATTGTCACCTATACTGTGTTGTGCGAAGTTGAATTGACAAAACTAAACTTAAAGTCCATGTCATCAGCTAAAAATACGGTCAAGCCCACTACATTTCCAATGTAGTTTCCCTTTATCTTAAAACAGCTAGGTCAGTTATTTACCCGGGTTCTTGAATGTTGTACTCACCTGTTGTTCTCTTTTTATTTCAGATGAGGTGCACAGAGCTTTTTTGTACCAGTGCCGCAATCATGAGGAAACTGCTGGAATGTGGGATGCATGTAAAGTTAGTATAGGAAAAAGATGTCAACATTTGTGACCTTTCACGCGAAAACGTACACTAACAGTTTTCCGTTTCTGAACGGTTTTCCGTTTCCAGACCGTTCGTAAGCCGTTCGAAAAAAATTTGCATCCGTTCGAACGGCTTGGCCTAACCATTCTAAAAAATTTGCATCCGTTCGAACGAGTTGGTAAGCCATTCACTAAAATCGTCAATCCGTTCGAACGGTTTGGTCAACCGTTTGCTAAATTACTCAGTCCGTTCGAACGGTTTTGCCAACCGTTTGCTAAATTTCTCAATCCGTTCGAACGCTTTGGTCAACCGTTCGATTAATAAGAACGGCTTGGTCAACCGTTCATAAACAAGTCAGCAACCCTTTGGCTTATTCAGTCTTTCAATAAAATCACCTACCCAACATCATCATTTTTGTTTTCTAAAGTCCAGGCAACTGCTTTAAATCCGCGATCTGTTTTCAAAACTCACCTGAAAGTGCACTGATTGTCTTGTTTTCGCCGCGGTTAAAGGAAGGAATCAAAGTGGCTAAGAGCCACTCAACTTGGAAAATGGATCGTTTCTAAACAGTGACAATTTTGATGCCACGACTTGGGGTTTTAATCCGAAGGTTAAGTTAGTAAGGTTCGGAAGAACTTCGACATTCAAAGTGGTATCGATGTGGAAGAGAAAATCCTGTTTCATGTAGAGAGCCACATTTTCGCGGACGAAGAGTTTGAAAGCAAGGGTAGAAATTCCCATGACTAAAGCCGCTTCGTTTCTCAGAATATTTGAAGCAATTCCTTGAATTGCCCCGCTTCCAAATCGAACACAAGATAAACTGAAAGGTTGATGCTTCTTTTCCTGGCATTCAATCGAAGATCCATTTAAAATCCAAGTGCCAGTCGCCAAATAATTTCGAGAAATGCAGCTTTCGAAGCGACCAGCTTCCGCGGCCCGGAATTTGTGAGCAAAAGAACAACAGTCACGCTGTTTGCTCCACGCTGATTGGATGCATTCTCTAACATTACCAATCAGCGTGGAGTAACAGCGTGACTGTGGATGAGCTTTCAGAATGTCACAAACAGTATTAAAAAGTCGTTCGAACGGTTAGTTACAGTAAAGTAAAACGATTTTCTTACACCTATTCTCTTTATTTGAACCTATGGGTATACACAACAAGTACTATCCTTTCAGGATGCGGGCCTGTCAGTTTGTCAGTGGATATTAATTCCCTTCACTTTGCCATTGATGTCGCAAATACCGCTTGCGACCGTTCGAACGTTTTGACAAACAGTCTGGTGGATTCATAAACCATTCGAACGTTTTGGCAAACCGTTCGAAAGATTTCATAAGCCGTTCAAACGTTTTGGCAAACCGTTCGAGAAATTTCATGAACCGTTCGAACGTTTTGGCAAACCGTTCGACAAAATTCATGAACCGTTCGAACGGTTAGGTTGCCCGTTCGGAATACTTAACAAACCGTTTAGCCGTTCGATGAAACCGTTTCAAACGGCTTAGTTAACCGTTCGATAGCCGTTCGTCTCAGCCGTTTAACAGAAAACCGTTAGTGTACGTTTTCGCGTGAAAGGTCACATTTGCAAAAAAGTGAAAAAGAAAATCAGGAACGTTAGGATATATTGCGTGACAATAAATGTGATATTAAACTTATCAGAAACAAAATTGAAAGAGATCATTGTAATGACTGTTTAGGTACAGATTCTTTTACTCATGTAATGACTTTAAAATATAGTTTAGAAGTGTAAAAAAAGTGCTGTTGATAAGTCTGTTTGTCTTGCTTTATGGTTTATGGCTGAGCTGACACAGGAAGAGTCGCATTACAAAAAAAAAGTTTGAAAGAGCGCTTTGAATTACAGCCACTCGGAACCTGCTTTGGCAATTACGACAATGTGTAAAGGCGCATTAAAATTACTTTGACCTTAAAACTCCTAGTCTTTATGAAGCCTTTCACAAAAATACCACACTTTCATTGTTTGAACAAACCAGAGATGCTCACTAATTAGGAATACATTTAATTGCCATTTGAATGAAAATATAGATTGCGAGCCATCTATTTTTTGCTCTAAAATCAGGCCCCGTCCCGTCCCCGTCCTTTTGCACCTCTTGAGCATGTTTCTGAACTTCTTCCATAATACATGTAACAGGACTAAAACCAACAAAGTAACTCTGCTATCTACAAACTACAATAATCTACTTCTCCAAATATTAACTTGCTAATCTTTCAACAGCTGCTTTTCTCATCTCTTCCCCCTTTTTCCTGTCCTCTTCTTCCTTCTTTTTCTTGTCCTGTTTTTCCTTCCTTTTCAACTCAGCAGTATCTCTCCTAAATGCTAATATATCCTCACAGAGCTGGTTTAGTTCTGTAAATTCCTCCTCTGTGCCTGATCTTTAACATAAAATAACATTTTCTTATAAACAAAAACAGAAATCCTCACATGTTGTGAAGTTTAAAGACTGTTAATTCCTACCTCTTCAAAGCCGTAGCATTCTCCTCCTTGTTCCTA
>JAHPZR010015679.1:0-22500 GCA_019787425.1 Platygyra sinensis | reverse complement strand
ATGACAAACTCACACACATCATTCCCAAAAGCATTGTTATCTAGTTTCAGTTTTCATAGAGATGATAATGTTCATCACTGTCCTGTTACAGAATGTCCTGCTTTTTGGTCTTGGTACAAAAGTTTCATGAAAAAAAAGTGGTGATTCATTAAAAATGCTTTGAACTTTAAATTTTCTTTGTGATCATTTATTTTAAAGAGATGTGGCAGGGCTCCAAAGAACCCCTGGGACATTGAGATGTGTTGTGTATGTGTTATTAACCGTCCAGCAATAGACCAAGCGCGGTTAATAGTGACATATAGCTCCAGGTTTTTCGGCAAAACCTGCTGACGGCAAACGCGAAGAAATCATGTGATCAGACTCTGAAGTGACGTTTGCGGTTTTGAACTGGTGTTTTCAATGTGAAGAGGTAGGTTTTCACGTAGGTCATTTATGGCAAAGTTCCGAGCCCCATATTTACATTTATGTCACATACAAAGACACAAATCACTTAGAGTAAGTTGCTTTTTACATGTTAAGATGAAAAATTAGGGCAAAAGAGTGGCCACTGATGTAATTGTTGTTGAATGAAAAACAATGCTACTGCTGTTCACAAATTCAATATGGCAGCCACAGCAAGTGAAAACAAGTTTTTCCTGGCATTTTGCTCTCGGTGAGATTGTTTGTTTGGTGTAATCTAACTGTTGTGTATGATCTGTGTCTAAGGTCACCCAAGGAATTTTCTTTTCTGAAGTGAAGATCTAAAGTGTACAGTATTAACCCACAACAGCTGTGAATTCTTCTAAAAATGTTCAGGGCCCTAGCCAGTACTGATGAGGCGAACCGAGGCACTTGTCTCCGAAAAAATTAAATTTGCACTAGTTATTATTTCTACTTTTGTGTGTCCAGTCGTGTGTCTTGGAGAAAATATTTCGCTGTACATGTGTAATTTCACAAAAGATATTTCAGCATTTCTGTCAGGTTCCTGTGGGAAACTGTAACTTTGAAAAATAAATAGTAAACATGACAGTAATATATATATGAAAGTCTTTTTTCTGATATTTCCTTGGCTGGCTACTGCTTTGAAGTTCTTCGTTACTTCAATATAATTCAATAGTCATAAATGTTCATCATGTCATAATTTGAATGGAAAGATAATTACATTGACAACCGCATTTGTATAGTGGTGTGAAATGTTGGTTAAAGCTAAGAAAATAAGCTTGCTGCTCAAAACTCACTTTGAAGAGCTCTGAGGCTTCAAGAGAAGTCTATATCTGATAAGGCCTCTTTAATTCTACAGTATGGCACCCTTTCGCTGGCCAGAAACACGCCACGACCTTGCACTGGCCGAAGAGGTTGCTCAGTACATGCCTGAGAAACCACAAGAATGGGAAGATATAGCCAAGCGACTAAGCGAGGCATTTTCTACAGAGGCAAAACAAGTGGAACTGAAAAAGAGAGGTTGCAGAGAGAGAATGGGCAGAATACTTGTTAGGAACAAGGAGGAGAATGCTACGGCTTTGAAGAGGTAGGAATTAACAGTCTTTAAACTTCACAACATGTGAGGATTTCTGTTTTTGTTTATAAGAAAATGTTATTTTATGTTAAAGATCAGGCACAGAGGAGGAATTTACAGAACTAAACCAGCTCTGTGAGGATATATTAGCATTTAGGAGAGATACTGCTGAGTTGAAAAGGAAGGAAAAACAGGACAAGAAAAAGAAGGAAGAAGAGGACAGGAAAAAGGGGGAAGAGATGAGAAAAGCAGCTGTTGAAAGATTAGCAAGTTAATATTTGGAGAAGTAGATTATTGTAGTTTGTAGATAGCAGAGTTACTTTGTTGGTTTTAGTCCTGTTACATGTATTATGGAAGAAGTTCAGAAACATGCTCAAGAGGTGCAAAAGGACGGGGACGGGACGGGGCCTGATTTTAGAGCAAAAAATAGATGGCTCGCAATCTATATTTTCATTCAAATGGCAATTAAATGTATTCCTAATTAGTGAGCATCTCTGGTTTGTTCAAACAATGAAAGTGTGGTATTTTTGTGAAAGGCTTCATAAAGACTAGGAGTTTTAAGGTCAAAGTAATTTTAATGCGCCTTTACACATTGTCGTAATTGCCAAAGCAGGTTCCGAGTGGCTGTAATTCAAAGCGCTCTTTCAAACTTTTTTTTTGTAATGCGACTCTTCCTGTGTCAGCTCAGCCATAAACCATAAAGCAAGACAAACAGACTTATCAACAGCACTTTTTTTACACTTCTAAACTATATTTTAAAGTCATTACATGAGTAAAAGAATCTGTACCTAAACAGTCATTACAATGATCTCTTTCAATTTTGTTTCTGATAAGTTTAATATCACATTTATTGTCACGCAATATATCCTAACGTTCCTGATTTTCTTTTTCACTTTTTTGCAAATGTGACCTTTCACGCGAAAACGTACACTAACGGTTTTCTGTTAAACGGCTGAGACGAACGGCTATCGAACGGTTAACTAAGCCGTTTGAAACGGTTTCATCGAACGGCTAAACGGTTTGTTAAGTATTCCGAACGGGCAACCTAACCGTTCGAACGGTTCATGAATTTTGTCGAACGGTTTGCCAAAACGTTCGAACGGTTCATGAAATTTCTCGAACGGTTTGCCAAAACGTTTGAACGGCTTATGAAATCTTTCGAACGGTTTGCCAAAACGTTCGAATGGTTTATGAATCCACCAGACTGTTTGTCAAAACGTTCGAACGGTCGCAAGCGGTATTTGCGACATCAATGGCAAAGTGAAGGGAATTAATATCCACTGACAAACTGACAGGCCCGCATCCTGAAAGGATAGTACTTGTTGTGTATACCCATAGGTTCAAATAAAGAGAATAGGTGTAAGAAAATCGTTTTACTTTACTGTAACTAACCGTTCGAACGACTTTTTAATACTGTTTGTGACATTCTGAAAGCTCATCCACAGTCACGCTGTTACTCCACGCTGATTGGTAATGTTAGAGAATGCATCCAATCAGCGTGGAGCAAACAGCGTGACTGTTGTTCTTTTGCTCACAAATTCCGGGCCGCGGAAGCTGGTCGCTTCGAAAGCTGCATTTCTCGAAATTATTTGGCGACTGGCACTTGGATTTTAAATGGATCTTCGATTGAATGCCAGGAAAAGAAGCATCAACCTTTCAGTTTATCTTGTGTTCGATTTGGAAGCGGGGCAATTCAAGGAATTGCTTCAAATATTCTGAGAAACGAAGCGGCTTTAGTCATGGGAATTTCTACCCTTGCTTTCAAACTCTTCGTCCGCGAAAATGTGGCTCTCTACATGAAACAGGATTTTCTCTTCCACATCGATACCACTTTGAATGTCGAAGTTCTTCCGAACCTTACTAACTTAACCTTCGGATTAAAACCCCAAGTCGTGGCATCAAAATTGTCACTGTTTAGAAACGATCCATTTTCCAAGTTGAGTGGCTCTTAGCCACTTTGATTCCTTCCTTTAACCGCGGCGAAAACAAGACAATCAGTGCACTTTCAGGTGAGTTTTGAAAACAGATCGCGGATTTAAAGCAGTTGCCTGGACTTTAGAAAACAAAAATGATGATGTTGGGTAGGTGATTTTATTGAAAGACTGAATAAGCCAAAGGGTTGCTGACTTGTTTATGAACGGTTGACCAAGCCGTTCTTATTAATCGAACGGTTGACCAAAGCGTTCGAACGGATTGAGAAATTTAGCAAACGGTTGGCAAAACCGTTCGAACGGACTGAGTAATTTAGCAAACGGTTGACCAAACCGTTCGAACGGATTGACGATTTTAGTGAATGGCTTACCAACTCGTTCGAACGGATGCAAATTTTTTAGAATGGTTAGGCCAAGCCGTTCGAACGGATGCAAATTTTTTTCGAACGGCTTACGAACGGTCTGGAAACGGAAAACCGTTCAGAAACGGAAAACTGTTAGTGTACGTTTTCGCGTGAAAGGTCACAAATGTTGACATCTTTTTCCTATACTAACTTTACATGCATCCCACATTCCAGCAGTTTCCTCATGATTGCGGCACTGGTACAAAAAAGCTCTGTGCACCTCATCTGAAATAAAAAGAGAACAACAGGTGAGTACAACATTCAAGAACCCGGGTAAATAACTGACCTAGCTGTTTTAAGATAAAGGGAAACTACATTGGAAATGTAGTGGGCTTGACCGTATTTTTAGCTGATGACATGGACTTTAAGTTTAGTTTTGTCAATTCAACTTCGCACAACACAGTATAGGTGACAATACTTCTAAAAAAAAAATATACAACGTAGAATCTAAAACCTTGATTAACTATACAAATTGTTTTATGAAGGTTATTGGGTGACAAAACAAAACAATATCCAGCAATGACAATCGTATAGCATTTGCAGTAATTACTTGTTTCGATAGCTTACTTTTTATTGCAAAAATCCGGCTTGGATCAAGGGCGGCGAGCTTATCTAGAAAGCGAAGAGTCATTGAAGAAGGCTTGGAAGCTGCTAAGGCGTGATTGTAGTCGTCGCATGATATACGCACATTTGCGGACCCACCAACCGCAACGGTATCAGAGATTCCTGAAAGACAGAACACATAAAAACCGTTATTACAAAAATGGTCCCATCACCTTTTGTAGCGGATAAATACCTAACATATTTCGGCAATATCTACTGATACTAAGATTTTCGCTCAATTCCTTGATTCAGCGAAAAGAAATTGGAATATGGAACATTATTTAAAAGGAGATTAAAACCCGAGACAAAAATTAACTCTAAAGAACGACATTTTTATAGTGTGCAAAAAGACTGTTGAATTTGTTTTTCAAATGATAAACAGGTTGATAACAGAGTTCTTCAGTGATTTACAGTAATTCACTTGAGTCACATCAAACTGATATTAGACGTCACATTTCCCATGCACCGAATTGAATTATTCAATTTCGCACACATGAAATTCGATGTCCAAATAGTGAATACTGGCAAATAGTCAAGATATCCTAAACAACCCCTCCCCCCTACCCCCTAGGCTAACTGCAACCTGGGGTAAACGAAGTGCTATTGAGGCTAACCGGAGTACTTTTCACGCTATTCGCTACTATACACTATTTGTTATTTCCAGATGCCCAAAATTTAGTAAATGTCAACTTGAGCTGTTTTTACCTGCCAAGTCAGAATTATCAAACAGTCCATCAAAGTCTGATGCAGAAGTTTGCTGATACAGCGACAGCGTTGTGTATTCTTCCAGGGACTGGGTCGGACCGCAAGATGGCACCAGTGTAGTGAAGCGCTGCACTGTTGGATGAGACTGGCTTTGACTGCAAGATGGCATTGGGGTAGAGAACTGCTGCACTGTTGTAAGAGGCTGGACTGGCTGTTGATGGCTCGACTGAAATTGCTGAGAGGTAGGTAGCGTTGACCGTGTGGTCACCATTGTGTTTAGGAGTTGGTCAAGTTTCGCCTCTTGCCGAGCAAAGGAACACTCTAATCTCTCTAAGATTGTTCGCACTAAGTGAAGTTCTGTGGCTATTTCACTTCATGACTCGCTGAGGCATACCTAACAAAATAAAAAATATTGTATTGTATTGTATGCATATGAAAAAATAATTAATAATCACAGTTGACATTTTTGGGATCGATAACCAGCCTTTTCTCATACGCACTTAAGTGCAACAGAAACGTTTCCGTTGGCACGCGACCCATGCGAATTGATTACAAACAGACATTACATAGTTTACATATTTTGAGTATTTTACAAACAGACGCATGCTACTGATATTTACGTAAAATGGTTGTGCAGTGTATGCCTCATTATCTTGTAAGCGCTTTAAAAAAATAAACTTACATCGTTTGTCTTTTCCAGTGTGCTCATAGCCCTTTCTACCATCTCTCGTCCGATTGACAGGTCGGCTTCAACATCTGCAAAGTCATCGTTGCTGATCTCAGGCAGTGGTGGACTTTCTACATGGAGATCACTTTTTTGAAAGTCTTTGGCAGTGATTGGCTGTGATTGACGCTGATGGGCAGAGCTGATAACACTAATTAAAAGGTTGATCCTCATCGGAGTCAAGTCATTAGGGTCATCAGAATCGGACACTTCCTCGGAGTTGCTGACTCTGGCCTTGGGCGGAGACGACACTTGCAGAATCTGTAGGACATTAAACTAAGTTAACCATTTTACAGCTTATGGCGCAAAAAATAGTTTTACACTATTTATTTAAATTTGTCACCTTATACATGCACATTTTTACTTTTTATTACCTCACACGGTATATATTAAGTTGTCAAATTTTTATTCTCTTTTCACTTCAAAATGATGGCATTGAGTCATTGAAACGTTGTGTATAACTTTTTTTGCTTATTTTTATCACGAGATGTTTACACATTTTACGATTAAGAATAACTTGGCTTGGTCTTGGTCTTGGGCCAAATAAGAAGTTGTGAATCAGGAACTCAAGCATTGTTCTGTTAAGGATCGACTGTAACTGAACAAAATTAGCTTTAAGTATGCAAGAGTTTATGATGCAACTACAAGAGCCACGTAAAAACAAATAACCCATTTGGCTCTCAGTTTTTGTATCTAACATGACAATATTGCATAACGTGATAAGCATACCTTTCCCTTTGGTTTCTCCTTTTTGCCTTTTGCAGCCTTTCCATCTTTACTAGTAGTGTCTTTCTGCAAATTGATTTGACATAAATATAGCCAAATCAGTCAACCTTGGCTATTTCAAACTGGACATCCTATACATGTATATCCTATAGTGAATATAGAGAGTTTCGCCCATAACGAGTTTCCGCCCACATCATTTCGCCCAGAACGAGAATGGTTTCAACCAGAAGTAGAAGGAAGTAACTAAAAGGAAATTTTTCCATTTTTTATAAATGTGACCGTGAATGGGAAAACGTACACTAACGCTTTGCCGTTTAACGGAAAATTCCGTTTGGTGTCCGTTTATCATCCGTTTAACGCTTTGGGCAAAACGTTTAAATGGTTTTCATGTCCGTTTTAAAAAAAATGCTATCCGTTTAACGCTTGAGACATAACGTTTAAACGGTTTTGACATCCGTTTAACGTTTTAAACTTAACATTTTAACGGTTTAGACTAAACGTTTAAACGATCATCTGGTCTGTTTTGGAGCTCGAAGAATCAAAGTGGCTATGAGCCACTCAACTTGGAAAATGGATTGAAGGCTCACTCAATGATTTTCGACTCCTCCAGTGCCAAGCAGATTTTCACCCAGAAATTTGAATCGCCCGGCTTCCAAATCAAACACAAGATAAACTGAAAGGTTGATGCTTGTTTTTGTGATATTCAATCAAAGATCCATTTAAAATACAAGTGCTAACCACCAAATAATTTCGAGAAATGCAGCTGTTGAAGTGACCAGCATCTGTGGCCGAGATTTTGTTTCCCAAGGAGCAAGATTCGCGCTGTTTGCTCCACCCTGATTGGATGCATTCTTTAGCATTACCCAATCAGCGTGGAGTAACAGCGTGACTGTGGATAAGCTTCCAGAATGTCACAAACAGTATTAAAAAGTCGTTTGAAAGGTAAGTTAACGTAAAACGATTTTCAAGGAGCATTTTTAAACACATCTAACAAGCAGTTTCATCAGTTTAACCGAGGAGCATTTCAGTGAACATCAATATAAAACAGATATAAAATATCTTATTGTCATAAATAAATCGTGGCCTGATGCGGTCGCGGTCAACTGTGAACACTCGATAAAAGATTTTCGCACGAGTAAACCAGTTTATTGTGTCGACTTCAGTACATTTTTTAATGCAGTCAACGTAGAGCATTTCTGCGATGAGATATTCAGTACTTAGGTCAGAATTCAAAGAATAACTAACTTGACACGGTGTAAACGAACAACACTTTTAGCCCAATAGAATCCGATCGCAAAACGCAAGTTTCTTCGTGATTTGCGATTGCAATGATTGTATGTGACAGCTAAAAATGTTCCTTTTACCTTCGGTTGATAGTTCTCCAGAGCGCTACGAGATTAAAACTCCTTTTGAAAGAAAAGTCACAGAAAGAGGTTTCTTAAGACTTGTGTACTTCAGCATGGAACAAGTTGTCGGAATGCACTCTGCTGTCTTGATTCAGTTGACTAAAGCTGAAGGACCGTGAACGTGACATCGCTGGCGATCGCCCTTTTGATCAATCTTTGAATGAAACAGAAACAAGAGACTGAAGGTACATAAGTTATCTGTCTCCACATAAAACTTAAGTTGCCTTTTAAGAATAAAACAGCTGTGCATCATATTTTTCCGTTTAAATTACCTATTTCTGAGTTCAATCGTTAAACGTGTGCATACATCCCAGCCATTTTCAAAAAAATGTTATAGGAAAAATAGGAGCAAATTAGCAAGAATATAGGAGATTTATAGGATTTTACGACAAAATATAGGAGTTTTATAGGAGGATTTTCAGGCACTCATGCAAGAAATTCAGCCAGGTTGAAACACAATTTAATGAGTCTTGTATCATTTCCGAGACTGCATTTACATGTATTGAAAATATGACACTAGTTTGAAATGTGTTCATTAATAAGATGATTTAAAAACAAAGGAAACAGTGGTTGTCAACAGTCACATGATCACCACTTACAATCTCCAAAAAAGTCAACCACTATGAAAAGTTTAACATGATACTATATATATCGTGAGGGTGACACATTTTGAATAAGAAACATCTTACACTTTCATTACATCTACGACCTTATCTCATCTCAGCACAGACAATGTTTTAAACGACAACACAAATATGACTGCTTTAACAGCTGTTAACTGTATGAGGGTAGGCTCCCAACTTGAAGTGTACCTAAAAATTTAGAATAAGCTCATGAAAAGTGGATAAATTAAAGATAAACAGTCCTGTAAAGTCCACTTCAGTGGTGAACTTTTGTGTAGGCATAAAACCGCATAGTGTCTAGTAAATTTCCGAGTCACAGTTTCAATTCATGATTTCTTGGATTTTGGATCACTGGGCTGTGATTGAAAGGTGTTTATTATGCTTTGCTTTGTTTTAGAAATGGATCTTTGTTGCTCCCTTGTCTACTTCATCCTGTGATAGCGGTATTGATCTTCTTTTGAGTAGCTTCAATCATGGCTTGAACAACAGATACCTCTTTAAAATCCTGATTCTTAAAGGCAGCTTTCAGTTTTGCATTTGCTTCTTTCAAGGTGGCATCCCCAACTTTCATGCTATCTTGTTGAGCTCTCTCTTTCTTTCTGACTCTTTGTCTTCGCAAATCTATATTACTTTTTCTCTATTGAGTTGTTGTTTCTGTGCTTCCAGTTGTAATGCTTGTTCCCTCTGTGGAGTAAGCTGCTTTCAAGTCTCTTCCTTCTCCTTCTGCTCTTTCTCTAGACACATGGCATAATGGGCATGTGCAGAACATCCCAAGCCTTCAGCAATTGTCATAGTCTGTCTGACTTAATCTGTGGAACAAATATCCTTCACACCCAGGTGGCTCTGGAGGCAAGGGATGCCAAAACCCTACAGAATTTGTTCAACAAAGAAACTTAAAAGCCAAATTCTGCCAGCAACCTCTGGAACAAAATAGACGGTCCTTACATCTAGTAACAAATGTGAAATAGTCTTACCTTGAAAGACAGCATGCTTATAGTATCATTGAACTGTCCAGAAACAACATACCGGTAATTGAACCACAGGTGACAAGATAGAAATCTTGTACACTCAATACAGACCTCATGCCAACTGTGACCTGCCTTGCCTTTTTCACCATTTTATTTCATTTTTCTTAAAGTGTATTTATAGGAAATATAGGAGTTTTTGGTCTATTATAGGAGTTTTATAGGATCCTATAAAATAAATAGGAAAAATAGGATTTATAGGAAGGCTGGGATGTATGCGTGTGCCATCCGGTTGTGGATTTTGCTTAATGTTTTTAGTCATCCGTTTATGGATTTTGCTCAACCGTTCAACGTTTTAAGCTATCCGTTTTTGGACTTCGATCAACCGTTTAAAGATTTGAGTTTTCCGTTTATGAATTTTTCTTATCCGTTTAACATGTCAAGCTATCCGTTTTTGGATTTTGATCAACCGTTTAACGATCTTGGCCATCCGTTTAAACGGTTGTGGAGATCGTTTAAACGTTTTGCCTGACCATTTGCCATCCGTTTACAGTCCGTTTATTTTTTGGCATTTAACGGTAAAGCATTAGTGTACGTTTTCCCATTCACGGTCACAAATAATATAAGTTAGGAAAAAATGTGACCCTCCATGGGAAAACGTACACTAACGATCATCTGTTAAACGTTAGAAAACTAACGGATTGTTAACGGATTGCTAACAGCTTTGAAGTCGTCCTAACGCTTTGTACTAACGTTCTAACGCTCGGCCCTGACCTTCTAACGGTTTGTTTTAACGCTCTAATGGTTTGTTCTAACGCTCTAACGGTTTGTCTTAACGCTGTAACGGTTTGTTCTAACGCTCTAACGGTTTGTTCTAACGCTCCAACAGTTTGCGTTATTAAACGTTCTGACGGTTTGTCCTGAAGTTCTAGTGACTGATCACCACTTCTAACGGATCGCAAGTTGTGGATAATGTGAATGAAATCATAAATTATGAACTGCGGAAATTGAATCAGAATGAATCGAATCGGTTCGTTTTTAGACTTTTTTGCGGTCACGTATTATCTCTCACCGTTTAACGTTTACATATTCTGACCATTCATTTTCCATTTCTGTTTGTTCGCGACAGCGGCGTTTCTCTGTAACGAAACAAGCGAGAGACAGAGTCGTAAACGAGCAAAAAAGCAACACCAGACCACCATCGATAAACAATTCATTGTGCAGCCGACAGTCAAGGCGTCTTTTGTTGTTGTCGTGCAGGGATTGACTAACAAACGCATACGGCTAACGCTCATCATAACCAAAGTTCTCTTTAAGCTCCGGCGACCGGTGAAATTCGCAGAAATTCGGCGTCTAGTCATCCTTGGCGCGCCGGCTACTCAAAGTAAATAACTTACGAATAATTTTTATTTGTAACAATGTGAGCCTGAGCATCATAAAAGTAAGCACAAAATAATACTATATGTCTCATTTTCTTGTCAACAAATGCATAGCGATCAAAAAATACATGTTATAGCTGTAAGATAAAGATTTCTGAAATCACTTGGGTAGTGAGAATTGCTGCAAAAACGTGATGTGGGCACCGAGCCATGACAGCAGCAGCCGCATGCAGCACTGAAATAATTATTTGACAGCCGGGGTCAAAGGTCACTTTTTCCTCTGAAAATGAAGGGATTAAAAATCGCTGCTGAGTGCCTGGAACAAATTGAAAAGAAATAGAGAGGAGTTGTTTTTTCAACTCAAAATATTTTTTTTTCTTCCAGCACACGGCGTCAAAAATGAAAATTCATCTCTAGTTGATTGACACTTCATGTTCACAACTTCACAAGCTTTATGCAAATTTCTTTGTAATAAACGTGATGAACTGAAGCCAACAGTCATATCAAAGTATCCGCTTGAAAGTTAAAATAACTAGCGTTTAAACAGAATATTTCGCCTTTTCAATCAATTTTGCACATCTTGTAGAACGAGATAAAGATTTTTGTTTGTCATGACGCCACAAATTCACGCTCGGCGGCACATTCCGAATAAAAACAATCACTCTATGAACAACTATGCTCGTGAATAACTCATCAGTAAATGGCGCATCATAAACACTTTTGTAACGAAATTTAGCGTTTAAGATAGAGTATTTGGTCTCCGAGTACTTTGCCGTTTCAATCGACTTTGTGCGTCTTGTAGAACCCGAAAGAGACATCACATTGCCTGTCGTGACGCCACAAATTCACGCTAGCGATCGGCGGCACATTCCGAATAAACTTCACTCTTTGAACTATGCTCGTGAATTACCCATCAATAAATGATGCATCAGGAACACTTTTGTGAAGAAATTCAGCGTTAAAGACAGTCTTTCGATTTTCGTTTATTAGAAACTGCCTGCCAATCGAATGGATACGGCTAACGCTCTAACGGGCAAGCATTGGGTGCTAACGGATTGACAAACGCTACTAACGGATATGACTAACACTCTAACGGGCAAGGGTCACCTGCTAACGGATTGACTAACGCTACTAACGGATATGACTAACGCTCTAACGGGCAAGGGTCACCTGCTAACTGATTGACTAACGCTACTAACGATTTTATCAAATGATTCTAACGGATGACTAACGGATAGCTAACGTTTAAGCCCGTTTAACGGAAGATCGTTAGTGTACGTTTTTCCGTGGAGGGTCACAAATAAAAGTTGACCACTAAATGACTTTATTTAATATTTGCAATATTGATGTAGATGTAGTTTTTTGATAGGCAGCTGAAGAACTTGAGCCAACAACCTTATGTGCCACAAATGTTGCCAGTATTTGGGTTTCCAGGCAATGGTTTTCTCAACCAATGCCTTCTTCAACCCAAACCCAGTCATTATCTTCTGTTTTGATTACTTCAATTTGGTATCCAAATATATTTTTTGTTGCTATACTCAGTAGACCATGGAAAAAAGTAGGCTGTTTCAGCCTTTGGAATGGAGAGCTGGAAACTGAGTTGAGAGACATGGGAAAACTTGACTTCTTTGGTCTGATGAAAAACAAATGACGACCGTGAAAAAGTGATGGAGGAAGTAGATAAGGCCCAAGCCAAGTCCGTGTACAGCCATTCACCTGCAGGCTGTTCAGATACTTGTAGTATCTGAAGTACATGTAGCTCTTTAAAAACACATTCAAATGTACAGGTACATATGTGACCGTGAATGGCAAAACGTACACTAATGCTTTGCTGTTTAACGAAAAATTCCGTTTAGTATCTGTTTATCAGCCGTTTAAAATGGTTCATGCAAAATGTTTAAACGGGTAGCTCGTCCGTTTTAAAAAAACTAGTATCCGTTTAACGCTTTGGGCAAAGCACTTAAATGGTTTTCATATCCATTTAAAAAAAAATTAATGCTATCCGTTTAACGCTTGAGACATAATGTTTAAACGGTTTTGACATCCGTTTAACGTTCTAAACTTGACATTTAAACGCTTTACACCAAGCGTTTAAACGATCATCTGATCCATTTTGGAGCTTGAAGAATCAGTGGCTATGAGCCACTCAACTTGGAAAGTGGATCAAAGGCTTGCTCAATGATTTTCGACTCTTCCAGCGCCAAGCAGATTTTCACCCAGAAATTTGAATCGCCTGGCTTCCAAATCAGGATAAACTGAAAGGTTGATGCTTGAAGAGCAATTTAAAATCCAAGTGCTAACCGCCAAATAATTATGAGAAATGCAGCTCTCGAAGTGACCAGCATCCGTGACCAAGATTTTGTTCGCCAAGGAGCAAGAGTCATGCTGTTTGCTCCACCCTGATTGGATGCACTCTTTAGCATTACCCACTCAGCATGACTGTGGATGAGCTTTCAGAATGTCACAAACAGTATTAAAAAGTCGGTCGAACGGTCAAGGAGCATTTTTAAAAACATCTAACAAGGGCCGCCTGTAAAAAATCTGTGAATGGAAAACTAGGGGCTACGGGTGAGGGGGCGGAGGTGGTGGCTCTAGGTGACCTATGAAAACTGATATGAATTAACAAAGGGGGCCTTGAAAAGGCTGTGAAAACAATTTCAATGAGATAATGGGGGTTTTCGAAAAACTCTAAAAACTATGTAGATGTAAAATGGGTACTCTTAGAAAAAGACAAGATCTAAATGTTACAGAGGGCCTGTCTAACCCCACAAAAATCATATAATGGTAAAGTGGTGGGGCTAAAATATCTAGCCAATACAAATGTTAAAGTCAGTGTTTCGCCATTTATCTTACACACTATCTGGAACCCTAGAAAATCATTTCCAGCGTTAAAAGTGGTAGGGCTATAGCTGGAAAGAGCTTTACAGCAGTATTATGAAAACGCGTAACATTTAAGTGTAACACCGCCATAAAGCTCCATTACTGTGAAGCCCCCATTAAGGTGCCTTTTACGTTGAAGATGAGTCTTTAAATTTCTTTAAATTAAAGTCCAAGCGTGTGCAAGTGTGCGCTTTAAATTGAAGTTGCTGCAGACGGTATGCATAAAACTAAATTGCTTCATTGATCAAGACTAAGTTGTCTGGTTCTTGTGAACTTTCCGCCCAACCAGAACGACAACAAAACTAAAATTATTACTGCACATGCAAGCGTGTCAAGCTCTCGTCTCCAGAAAAGCAAAAAATTAATACTTGGTTTTTTGTTTTGGCCATTTGTTGTTCATTTTTCACATAGAATGATAAAGGACAAACAGTAAATAGAGAAAGGAAAAACATCTCGGAGCATTTTTGTAAGAGTTAGAAGTTGGGCTGTTGTCCATCCGGATTAACACATATGAAATACCATCAATTTAGAGCGAATATCGATTTAGGCATTAAATGTTCCGAATTATGAACATTCTACACGTTAGACTAATACAACTAACTCTGAGCTTGTATGTTCCCTGTGTTTCAATTCAGCGTTTTCTACCACTTTGGGCTCTCTTTGTCCCTTCATATAAAAACGACGCAGAGTGCCGGTGAGTACCCGATCTGCAACAACTAGGAATCAGCGGTTTTCACATTACGTACCAGGTTCTCTCAATTCTCCAGCCATTTTCTTGGTTCCTTGAAGTGTTGAACTGGAACAAAGTCGTTGCTTCGAACTCAAGCTGGATCTGTTTTAGCGGGGCAAAATACACTCTACCTTCGCTTCTTCCTCGGTCTCAAGGCAAAGTTTGCCATTACTCAAAAGCTGAAGGTAGCAATTAGAGTAGAAAACAACAACAGGTAAGCAATTATTGCTTAAAGTTTTGAACCATTTCGTTTTGCCTTTGGTTGTGCAGCAACACTACACAATACAGGCTGCGAGGCTAAACTACAGAATACAGGGCCACTTTTAAGCATGCACCAAACGAGCCCTGCTCGCTTGGCTGGTTTGCTCTTACACGCATATCAATAATTCCTCGTTTTTTATACAGAGCCAAAGGAACCAGCTCGTTTGGTGAATGGTTGAAAGTAGCCTTGCATTCTAGCTTACATGTGTGAACCTTATATGACCCATCTTGATGCATGTTATTGTAAGGTTTTGTTGCCCTCTAATGAAATGATAAAATGATTGTACAGTGTTCAGCAGAGAAATTTCTTTTATGCTAGTGTATTACATCTATTCTGAAATTACTCAAGTGCCTACAGTTGTACCTACATGTACATGCAAATGACAGCATGCTGTTATAAATGACTATACATGCACATTGCACTCAGTGATACTGATATTGATACAACATTTTGTGGAATTTTCTTCCACCAGAAAAAAGCTAACATACTTTATAAAGAGGTAAACATGTACCTCAAACTGTCAGGAAAGCTACACAGGGCTTGGAATAAAAGGAAAGAGTAGGATACTCAGGCAGGAAAATCCACTTGTCTTGGACAATGCAGAATAGTCAATCAATAATATTTGATAAATAAACAAATTATAGCCTTCACCTGGTGCAAAATTTTGCTGGGATATTAGTTCGTGGACATTATCTGTTCCAATAAGTAAACAGACACTTGATCAACACGAAACAACATCACAACATATTAAGTCTCTTGAGATTTGCAGTTTATTTTCAGCCATTAGTTATCCTTCTTTAAGTTTAAAGAGCCTTTGAAGATTCGACATTAATCTGTGAAAATATAAATTGTTTTATCTGATGACTGAAATGAAATTTGATCTGTTTCTTGAATATTGTTGCCTAGCACGTGACCAAAATCTACCCAAGCAGAAATCCTGTGAGGTACAAAAGTTATTAGTTACTAGTTCACGTCTAACTTCCGTATGCACATTCACATGCTATGTGTTTTTTTGAAGACTTAACTTGACTACCAAATATGAGTCAAGATTATACCGGTAATATTCTCGAATCTAGCTTATCGTAGTCAACTGCATTGTAATTTAAGCTGCAATTCAAAGAAATACAGGTTAGTATATTGGCATTTTGTTTTGCAAAAAAATGAATAACAAAGGTTTCTTCTGGCAATAAAAATTCATACATACGTATGAAATTACGTGCAAATGCATGTAAATCCCCTGAAACAGTAAATTTTACATGTGTGTGATTACATGCACCTTACACTCAGGTTATTCAGACTGTCCATGAATGCTACACACAAATTTTTACCCATGTGTAGGTAGTACAATCCATTTGACTGCTACTGTAATGTAAAGGACAAATATTTGTGCATATTTTTGTGCCAAACTGACACTATTGTGTTTGTTATCCTTCAAATATATTTTTGTAACATGCATGGTTTTGAAAATTGGGAAATATCACTCAGACATTTCTTAGTTGGAGCTGGGAACATTCAGTCATGTGATTGTAGAACAATCACATGAGTGAAAGTATTTGATGAATTATAATCATCATTGAAAATTATTATTACTTAATAGCCCTTTTACAGTTAATTTTTTGCATTTGAATTACAATGTAATCCAACGTGGACGCAAGGCAATTTTGGGCGAAAAGTACAAAACAACTGGAAATTGCCTCAAATACATGCACGATTTTATTGTAACGCAAACGAGCAAAGTTAACTGTGAAAAGGGCTACTAAGGCTACTAACCTCGAAATACTTTTTTCGCTTAAATAAATCTCTGCACCTTTTTGAAATGCACTGTGCCTTTTAAAACTAAATCTTGACTTTTTGTAGGCGGTAAAAGTTTCAAAATCTAGCCATCCTCTGTCCCCTGACCGAGCTAGTAAGTGGCATGGGTCTATTCCTGGTTTGACTTCACAGACTGATTTGCATTGTCTTAAGTCTTTGTAAACATGCATGCAAAGAAGTTTGTGACGTCAAATCAGTAGTACAGTATTGTGCAAAAGTAATGCAAGCGAAATGCGTGAATTTCGTTCTTTGCTCCCCCGAACTTTTGTGTAAAAGTTCTTTCGTTGTCTCCACAACAATTCATTTCGCTAGCCAAGACGCAGAATTTCGCTGTATGTTCAACAATAGTTTAGCAGCCTTCAGGTAACTCCTGTGCGTGATCGACTGGTTATGTAACTTACACAAAATATATCTTTGTTTTTCATTCATGACTGTGCTTTCAATTGAAGCTGATAACTTACGAGTGGTAATTTTCAGCTGTTGGACGTGTAAATAAGTCACACAGCTAACATACAAAGGGTAGAAATGCTATTTGCGAAGAGTTTTACGCAATTCGCTGGCTTGGCTCGAGTTTAGAAACAGTGCGATGTACTGAACACACTGAACAGATTTCGGATCGACTTACCATTCTCGTAAGGTCAGCAACCTCTGTTTGTCCCACAGAAAAACCAACATAAAATTATCTGAAGTTACGTGGCTGATGTCCGCAAAAGCAAAAAATTTCCCATGTTTGATGGTTTGTTATGAACGTTTCCACATCGATGAACATTTCGAGTCAATGCAAATCGCTCGTAAGACCATGTGCTTTTGTTGATTCGATCCCAGTTCCCTTGCATTTTAACTTGCCTGACTGCATCACACAGACGTATTTCCGGTCGTTGCTTTGTCTCTGTCGCGCCGGCAGAGACAAACGCATTGGTCGGAAATATGAGTGTTATTAAATTCTGAGTTTTCAGTATTTTTAGATCGTGGACAGCATCTAATTTGCTTCAAAGTCCGTGTTGACAAACTCTTAATTTGTACAGCGAACCTCTGGTGCTTGAACCTCAAACTCGCTCACAATTCGAATCAGCGGAACTAGATGAGAGCTCCTGTATACCCAGCTATTGTTGGGGCTTAAAACAAAGGTTGGAAAGTTGTTTTACGAGCCATAATTTTTTCTACTTTAATTCCCTATTATATAAAAAGATTGTTACCCTATCCCGTCCTAAACACATTTACACTGAGAAAATACACAGAGATCCGTGTTTTAAAAATTTAATAACACGTTTTACAACACATACATATAGCAGCTGAGCTCAAAAAAGCTGAGATAGCCTAAAGTGGCCTTTATATAATAACGAGATGCCTAGAGTAATTACAGTGGCACCCCACTATAACGAAGACCCTGTTATAATGAACAACATATGAAAGCCTGGAAGAATTACAGCAAAAAATATGTGGAAACAACCCCACTATAATTAACGAGATCCCCGCTCACAATTTACTCCGCTATAACAAATATTTTGTCCTGTTGCTTGCAGTCCGTAAAAATGGCATGATGATACAAATGGTTGATAAGCCAAACACACCTCCTATTGGTCAAGATAGCGAAAACTTTGACCTTCAAAGTTTTGCTATATCTATATGTAGCTGTTCGCGCACAAGTCTGTAGACTGTTTTGCATGGTGTATATTTCATTGTTCAGCTTGGTCCGTCCAGCTTGGTGACCCCACTCTACCGAATATTTTTGCTGTTAACCAGATAATTCGTTATAACAGGGTCTTCACTATAACGAAGACCCCGACATAAACATTTTTTTCGGTACTGTGGCACTTCGTTATAACGGGTTCCACTGTGCATTAATTTTCAAAACTCAAACAAAAATCTTAACATGAACTTTTAATCTGAGCGGGTTTGCTTTTCCCTTTTTCTTATTTTGGCTTAGTTACCTTATAATATTGCAATTTGCAATGACTAGACAAATAGCAGATTCGAAAAGCCTAGAGTAAATACATCAATATTGATAGCTTTGCTGGTCTGCCAGAACGCGGTCAATTTGCAACAGAGCGGTTATCCGAAGCTTCTTGACGATTCGTGTAACACTTGAAAAGCTGACACCAAACCTTTGTTTTTAGGGACCTTAATAAACTTAAGTTTACTTAGCCCCTAGACACCTTTAAATGGTAATGTTTAGCTCTTTTCTTTCTCCCTCTTTATAGATCTAAATTCCTTTAAAAAATGTAATGTTAATTGTAAGAAAAGGTGTAAATAATAAGATTGTTGTTGTAATATCCTAACTGGGGGAGACCTTGTTTGTCATGGAGCTCAATTTGAGTTCTCGTAGAATTCGAAACTTTCGGCATGATTACAATTGCTTGAAAGCGAAAACCTTACTTGAAGTGTGTTGCCTGCTCGCTATTCACAACGCGTCCCTATGGTAACATACAACACCACCTTCACGGGGACTGGGGTGAGCAGGAAAAATCGTTTTGTTTTATACAACGTATATGGCGTTCGCGCAACAGCTTATCACTCAAATCAACTTGTTTAAAAAACAAAACAGTATTGCTTTTTACTTTTGGGATCAAGCCCACTCTTAAGTTTTTCTTGAGACTAAAAAGGTAAGTTATTAACAGTAGTTGATCGATTAATTTACAACTTGAATAACGAAACGCGCTTTTGCCAAGTTTCACGCCAGCGCAACAGAGAAATCGAGAAGCAAGTTTGACTTTTTCTTCACTGTGAACTTTGCTCAAAAGCGCTCAAATCTTCCCAGGAAAGTTCGCTACGAAACTTTCACGAGGAGAGAATTGTCGCACGAAAGATCGCAGCAAACTACTGTGCACCGTGAAATATCGCTCAAAAGATCGGGCCGTTCCAAACAATAGGTGTCGCGAAAATGCAGCGAAACTATCGCGATTTGTCGAGGAAATATCGCGTGGGGCGAAATTTCTTCAAAAAGCTCCGAAAGCCAGGAATTTCGACGACCACTGATACAGAAATTAAACAGAAAATAAACAAATGAAAACCATTTCCCATTACTTACCGAGTATCCGAGATCTATAGACATACTCTCTCCGTTAAATAACAGCATGTTGATGTTGTGCTTCCAATGCGGTGGTGACGAGAATTTTAGAAAAGTGGTAAAGATGTAGCTTAGCCATAATTGATAAAAATGTAATTATTCAGAACGGGAAAAATATTTACCATGTAGATTCGCCAAATGGTACAAATTTACCGTTAATAAACAGCTTGTCTGGGAATTTTTTACTGAAAAAAAGCCTTATGGCCGTCTTGCCTGGCGTGTTTAGGCTTATTCTGCTGCTTTTTTCTAAGTTCATTCTTTGGGAATGTCTTCGAAAACCACATAATCCTTGCCCTTCAGTTTCGCTCGAGCTTTTTGCATAACTTCTTCTCTATCTTGGTAGCGGAGAAAACAAGCAATAATCGGACGAGGATCGCCGCTACTTTTTGGTCTGCCCAAACGATGCACCCTTTGGAATTCAATTCTTTTCCTTGCATCAGTGATATTAAGTTCATTCTCCAAGAACTTAAAGAGGACATCTTTGGTGTTTTCGCTTTGTAGAGAATCACTCGACTTCGCTGCGTTCTGGTTGTCCGTTGAATCGCTGGAACTTTCCACAATACCAATAAACTTCAGGTTTTCTCTTCTGCTATAAGATTCAGAGTACAGAAGCTGTTTCTTCAGGTCCTCGTTCACAAATTTGAGCTCCAGCTGGTCGCGTTTCAAGTCGGTGATATCGCTGGCATTGAACTCTACACTTTGTTCCAGTTTGTTCACCGACTCGGAGGTTATTAGGGATTTAGCTTTCAGCTGAGCAACGTCCTTGTCTAAGCTGGAAATAGCTCCTTCTATATTGGCCATCGTAGTGTATAAATTATTTAAGCGGCTTTCAATGACGTCCAGCTTAGAGAGTCTCTCTAAGACTTCATCCAGTTTCTTCCCAAGGTCGGCGGCCATTGAAGGAGCTTTTAGAGCTTCATTGTCTTCGTTGTTAGAATATTCCTCTCTAAAGGTCTGTCTTGACTTTTTGTCTTAAGGAGAAGTTGAAGAATCACGTACTGTTTTAGGTCTGTCTTTTCGTTTACCGGGCATACGCTGTGCTTTACTCAACAAGCGTCACCAAGATGGAGCTTTAAAAGCATGTATGTCCCGCCATCTTGTCTCTCTCCCGCCCAGTTGTTATCAACAACTGCTCAAAAACTGTGGTTTATATTTTTACCGTTCAATGCAGTCCACACATTCTCCACTGCCAACTTACTACACCTTCATTATTAAAATACTCTTTAAATTCTTCTCGAATGAGCTTTGCTCTAAGGCTGTGGTTATTACTGCCTTCTGCAATGTAGGGAAACCATGTGTTTGTTGGCTGATCTTGCCGCCACGATCCAGGTGTGATGGTTCCATTTGCAGTGTCATCAGGAGGAAAGTATATATGACAGCTGACAGTCTCGCTTCTCAACCAGTTGCGGAGGGATGTGGCAGCAAACACTATCTTAGCTGTCTTGTAAGGATCCAGAGGAATTGGTTTCTGGAATACTCCCCAACGCTTGGCCAAAATACCAAAAGCATTTTCAGAAATTTGTCGACATCTTGACAACCTATGTTAGTAAAAAAAAAATACAAGTTAGATATTATAATACTTCAGCAATTTCTAAGTATAATTTGTAAATACTGCTCCTCTCATTGGTAAGGCAGATTGGGGGCGGGGGGTGGGAGGGGGGGGAAACCAGGAATAGGCAAGGCAGGTCACCAATACATGACACAGAATAGCTTTAACAAAACTGTAACTTAGCAACCACAAATTAACCATAGAGAGAGGACGTTATTCGAGACCGTTTAAAAAAACCTGCAGAAAGAACTTGCCCAATTTGTAAAATAGAAATGAAGGACGAATATCAATTTCTAAATATATGCCTTGCTTACCAGGAAAAACGATGTTCGTTACTAGATTATTTGGTAAAAGAATATAGAATAAAAGTAAGCAGAATGTCACCTAACAGAATATTCATGTTTCTAATAAATCCCCCTAGCCGAAATGTTAGAGTACAAAAACTAATAGCAAAACATCTATTCGAATGCTTTGAAAAAAGGAAAGGGGAAGACGAAAAAGTAAATACATTAGGACTTAATTAATTAATAACCTGTTGTTTGTAATTTTTTAGTTATTTGGAAATTGTGGTCGATATACTATTTATTGTATAAGACTCCAAATAAACATGTCTGATTGTCTGTCTGTCAGGCATTTGAACCTACAATTTCGGACAATAGTCTTGGGACACTTCCCCAGCAAATGGTAGTTGTCCATTTCCCCAGCAAATGGTAGTTGTCTTCACCTTCCCCTCCACACCCAAAATGTAATGTTTAACTTGTGACAATACTTTTTAAAGTATTGTCAAAAGTATGTCAAAACATTCAACATTGGTTTTGGGCAGAGGGGGGTTTGCAAAATTGAAGAATTACTTAACACAAAATACGCCTGGATACACTGGTAATATAGTTTGACACTTGGTGCTTTGTAATTTCTGTCCAAATGGCCCGCCTTTCCTCTATCCCTCCTTTTAAGCTTGGAGAATTGACAGGCTCCTGGATTTGCCTATTCTTTCACTGGAAAAAATAGGATTTGGGCCACTGGGACTGGGAATCAAACAAAAACATGGGAATGGACTGGATTTAGATTTAGACTGCTCAACGTTCAGGACCCTCTTGACAAGATGCAAGTTAATATAAACTCATTATTTTAGAATTAAATACCTGTAGTTATAAATGCGGTTCTTGTTATTTGTCAATTGGGCCTTTGGAAAAGGCTTCATAAGATATTCCGTCAGACCAAAGGCATCGTCGCCAACTA
>JAHPZR010015678.1:0-27214 GCA_019787425.1 Platygyra sinensis | reverse complement strand
GGATGGCATGAGATCTTTTGCTGGCAAAGAGGTACCTCCATGTTTACAACAGAGCCACCTGAAGAGAAGGGAATCCTTGCATTTTGGAAGGCTCAGCTGCTAAAGGAGCACTGGCTTACTAATGAAAACGTAAGTGCTCTTTTAATCAGTTGTTAGCATTATTCTGTAATCAATTGAGAATTGTCAGTCTGGCATCGCGAGTGAGCTTGGGTAACAACCCATTTTCTATGTTAAGTCTTGTTTGGGTGGATTCTCAGGAGTACTGTAGAGACTCGCCTGAGTTAATGTCTTAATAGCATCAGGTAACAATGTGTACACTATTACTGATACATATTTTCTTAATTGGTTTTGTCTCCCTTTAAGCAATTTAAGTTCTACCTGAAGATTGCAAAACTGTCAAACAGATGCTTCAACAAAGTTTTGCAAATTGATGCTGCAGTCAAGAGGAATGCACTACACATAGGAAATTCCCAAAAATGTACGCAGGTGACTTTTAAAGACCTTCTATATTTGGAAGAAGCGGACCAATACCGTCTCCTTTCAGAAATGGCTGAGGGCAAGTTAACTGTTGCAGAGTTGTGGAAGAGGATGGTAAGTTACAAATAAAGTATCTGTCTTTTATTAATGTACTGTGTTTTCATGCCACTGGGCATATATTTCAAAGTTAGCTACTTGCATTTATTGGCCGTCTTTAGTGTATTGAAAAGTTTTAATACATTAGTTCTTTGGACTAAATATCTTATTGCTATACCTAAGGTTTATTATAACCCGAATACAAATTTTGCAAGGGTCTTATTTACGAATCTAACAGGGAGATGAGAATGACAGGTACCTCAAGTAATTGTGATTAAAGGAACAGTTTCATTCCCCATTAAGTCCCCCCCACCTACAAGAAGAAGAGCTGTAGAGTATTGAGCGGTTTACTTTTTGTTGATCACTTTATCTGTGGGAGTCACAAAAGAAGCGCAAAGAAAGAGATCATGTTCTAGAGGGAACTCGTTCATTCCTTTTCCCTTAAGTTGTAATATTATTTGGGGTAGATATCATTTTCTTGTTCCCAGCATTTTTAGGTACAGTTATAGTATTTATATGTTATACATTTCAACAAATAACTTTCAGTGAAGTTCTTTTGTCGTTGACTCTGAAAATAACTTTTCATTGAGTCGTATTTATTTCTTTTGACTAAACAGCTGGAAGATTAACGTACTCAACTGGAAAACCGCTTAAGGGAAGTCAACTCTCACCTGGACGAGGTAGACTTCATCTTTGTCAGTTGATCGACGTTCTCGTACAATATACTTGTTTTTGTAATTTCTTTCTAAATTGTTGATTTTAAAACATTTCAGAAACTAGCGGAATGCGAACATCTGCCCGAATGCAACAATGCTTTGAAGAGAAAGGTGTCTGCCTTGCAGGCAGAACAGGAGGTTAGTTACACTCTGGATGTTTCAAAATTTATTTTGAGCAAAAAAAGTAATTCATGCATCATTGTATTCCACATGGACCATCGAGAAAGCCTTGCAAAAGATAGCTAAAATAAGAGAAGAGAGAGATTGTTGTAGGATGCTTTGCCTAAAAAGAGAGAGGCTGGCCAAAGAAAACTACCTTACAGTCATGGCAACTATCGCCTCGCTCAGTTTAGTGCAGCGTTTAACACTTAAAATTACTTGTCCATCTGACATGAGCATTAATTGCTCGCAAGCTTTATAGTATTGCTTATAATCTAAAGAGCTTATTAGTTGTCATAATTTTATTCCTATTGGAATCCCACTGATCCACTGCTGAACACAATGAAGGTATCGGCCGAGAAAGAGGAGGTAGGTTTCTAATTACTGACGTTATTCTTTATTAAATTCGTGCGCTGGCTCACTGAGATAACAGTGTGACTATTATTTGTTATTCCCCTTGTTGTTCTCATTCAGTTTTTCAAGCCACCGATCCTTCACCCCTTGTTATGCTCAGCACGAATCATTCCCTTGCAAATATCACACAGCTTACTTTGTAATGTCTCTTTACTCGTTTTGTTCTCCAGAATCTAACAGATCCACTGCTTGAAATGGAGGAAGTCAATCAATCCTTTGATGAGGTAAAAAGAATGCATCGTCTTCCAGTTTGCATGTGCACCACGCCCATTAAATGTCTCTTTGCCTGGTTTGTTCTCCAGAATCCAACCGATCCACTGCTTGAAGTGGAGGAAGACGATGAATCCTTGGAAGAGGTAAAAAGAACACATAGGATTTGTTTTTGTAATGAGTGCACCACGCCCATTAAATGTCTCCTTACCCGTTTTTTTGTTCTCCAGAATCCAACAGATCCACTGCTTGAAACGAAGGAAGATGATAAACACATCGGCTTCATGTTTGCATGTGCACCACGCCCATTAACTGTCTCTTTACCCGTTTTTATTCTCCAGAATCCAGCAGATGTAATGCTTGAAACGGAGGAAGACAATGAATCCTTGGAAGAGGTAAAAAGAACACAAAGGATATGTGTTTGTTAAATGTGCACCACGCCCATTAAATGTCTCTTTACCCGTTCTTTGTTCTCCAGAATTCAACAAATCTACTGCTTGAAACAGAGGAAGACGGTGAATCCTTGGAAGAGGTAAAAAGAACACATAGGATTCGTTTTTGTAATGAGTGCATCACGCCCATTAAATGTCTCCTTAAATCTGCTTCTAGTAAATGATGCAATCAAAGATTTATCTCGGACGGCGGTAGAGGTGTATCAAATAATTCTTGTGACCTTTCAATTCGTTCTGACTATTGCAGCTACAGGGCCCTTTGAAGTTGTCGATGGTTGAACTTCATAATAGATGGAGGGAAAAACTGAATCCATTCAAAACAGAAGCATCAGTAGGCAGAATGGGTTGTAATTTGCCGTCTGTTTTCATGAAGCGTATTTAACAATCAAAAGTCTAGAAGAGCACATTTGCTTTCATAATCTGCTGTTTGTAAGTGTGTTACAAGTCTAGATACTGATCCTGTTTCCGAGACTGGTTCTGCGGATGTTTGAAAGATGTGCATTTCTAGTAGTTTGGTTAAAGACCGCTAGATACCCCAAGGATTTGTCAAGTCATTTTAGTTACTTTTTAGTCAAGCGGAATCTTTAGAGGAACCCAAAAATGTTGGAAGAATCTTTGATAGGAGAAAGTACACAAACCGATCGCGAAGTCAGAAAGGTGCGAGTTTAATCTGTAATTTCTTGATTTTGTTATATTGCAGAACGTTCTTTCCCTGCAGAACTTTGTTGCAGTGGCTTATAATAATAGACCACATTTCTACTTTGGGAAGGTAGTTGAAGAGGCAAAAGGGGAAGCCGTGAAGATCAGTTTCCTTCGGCAGCTTTCTACAAACAAATACTGCCTGCCAAATGAGCCCATAGTAGAAAGCGTGGAAGTGGAACAAATTTTCCAGCGGGATATAAAAGCGGAAATTTTGGCAGAACCGAACACCTTTGCATTTCTTGTTATGGACGACATCACAGCAACATTTATGGAATGCAGAGGAAGGCTAGAAATGGCAAAAAAGAAAGCTGCGGTAGGTACATGTGACAGTTTACTATAAGTATGACTAGAAGGAAAAAAAAACTACAGTTCTAAATCGTTTGCTGCAGTACGCCCCAAATTGAATGACAGATCAAGTAAAAAGATCTGTGAACATAAAAATGATGATTTATATCACGTAAGTGAAGGATATTCACTTCCTCTTCTTCCTCAGGTTAACGAGGTGTGGGGGGACCACTTCACCTTTCGCAAAAGTGGGCGTTATTGTATGGAAAGATATAAAAACAATCCAAAAAGAGATGCCAGAGTTTGAATGGTGCCAGATGGTGTCTCTCATGCCACCCGACGGTAGCTGGAAGCGTGGCTGCCTGAACAATGAGGTATTTGTGGTGATATTAGTCGCTCTTCTAAAGATGTCAAATTCAATATATCAGCCTTGTCAGGAAAACCCATTTTATTGGCTTTAGAAAAGCTGGGCAATTTTCCTTTCTTCAGATTTGAATCACAAGTTATGCAAATCCATTCAGTGGCATTAACACTTTTAAAACCAGTAAGACAGGACTTAACCAAATCTTGTGAGCATGCCTTGTATTTATTTGCATCACATTTCATCACAGAGGACTTATACCACAACTGATTACAACAAGTGCATATATATTCTGGGCCATGTGCAATGTTTTTGTGAAACAAATTTATCATGGAAATTGCATTGGTATCTTTGTTTTTTTCTGCTTGCAACCTGTCACTGCCAAATGGTACATGTGATACATTTGGGAGATCATGAAAAGTGTTTCATCAATGTCTGCATTAGCTGTATGGAAACATGAAAGTGTTTTGAGCTTTTCTTTGGAATTTCCATTGATTTGTTTAATGTACTCTGGGTTATTGGCTTTCTTTTCCTTAGCAGACTGTTTAGTTGTTTCCCTTACAAGCTCTGGCTTATCTGCTTTTCGTTTTCGAACGGACTGCTTGTTTATTTCCCTTACATGCTCTGGGTCAGCTGCTTTCCGTTTTCTAAAGGATTTTCGCTTGATTTCCCTTACATGTTCCAGGTTTTGGGTACCGTGGTTCTTCTTGTCCTTAACTGTTTCACTATTACTGTATCTCCTTGGTGTTTCACTTGTGGAAACATAATGAATTTCATCTACATGCCCAATGTAAATTCTTAGGCTGTCAGATGTCACATTTATTGGTTCAACAACAGTAACAGGAGAGAAGGCTGGATTTGACTCCATAATATGAATTGATAAGTTAAGGCAGTTAGCAACCACTTGGATTATGATTGCATCAGCCCATGTTCCCTGATTTGACATTCTTTGTAAATAATCTTGCCCTCTATAAATTGGTGAGGGTTATGCACTAAATACTGAACACCAATACTGCGCACATAAAAATGATTACTGGGATTTCCATAGAAAACACAGCTCTAAAAAAGCAATCACTGCCACCTCCAACATCAATTGCAGTTCTTCCTACATGAGACAATCTTGTTTCTAATAGAGATGCAGGATTCATACATGATGAACTACACAAGGCATTACAAGTCTGTTCTGAAGTGGGCCCAGGATTTAATTCCACATCTCCACTAAGTGATATAATTCTGTTAGATAAATGATAAGTTTTAACATGGAGATGCCATGATTTTTTGTAAATATTGTTTTCAGTATAAATACAAAAGCAAGGTGACTTTTTATGCTTAAATGTCCTCAGTCGAAAAACAAACAAATGAAACTCGCGTCTAATAAAACACTTCTTTGGGAAAACCATGAATTGCGATCTTCTGTATTGGTCAAAGAAGTGATTACGAGTATATCCACACAGCATAACCTTCAACATAGATGATGGAGGCACATATTTCTTTTTGTATAATTTAACCGCCTTTCTTGTCTTTCTCCTTTTAAAAAGTCTAGTCACCATACTGAAAAAAAAATTCTAGACGGTTCTCTTCCACATCTCATTCGTAAATGAGAGACTACCACTGCTCTTGAATTTGGAACATGAAGCTGAATAATTTTGTTGTTGTCGAGTACATTTGAAAATTGACGATTACCACAGCATTCAAACTTAAACTTACTTGAAGTCTGGGGTAGAATTCCATTTGGAAATTCAGGTTTTCTTATGCATGTCTCGATGTACTGCTCGGGTACCGTAACAGATTCGCTCTGCTCCTTGGTATTTTCATGTTTCAGCGATTTTTCATTTGTTAAGTCATCATCTGTTTCACAGTTGTTCAGCATTTGGTATTTGGCACTTGTTATTTGGTATAGATTATTTGGCATTTGTATAGCATTTGTTTGATAAGCATTTGATAGTTCTCTCTCAATCTTGCTTTCCACAATTGTGGCATTTAAGTCCCAGCAAGAGGGGGACTCGACGTGAGCTAATTGTTCAAAGCTACATGTCTCCTGGCCTTGCAAATTACCCCGGCCAGTCAAGGGTTGTAATACTACTGCATTTCTCCCTGAATATACGAGACACTTGTTTTCAGCAGTTTCAGCACAAACTACATCCATAGCAGCAATAATATAAATTCCCATCAAACAGAAGTCAACTCCCTAAAAACAACGCCCAGCAAATGACGCAGAATGGCGAACGACAGCTCTTTTGAGTGCTTTGTCATGTGACCATTTTTGGAATCGAGCAGATTCCAAACGAAAGAATCTATATTACTAGTACTCAAAAGTGCTCTTATAAAAATAGTTTCTAAAGAAAAACAACAACAATACAAGTAGGCTTACCTTAATTTTCAGATGACACGGCATGTAATTCATTCCTCCTCCGGGTGACAATAAAACATTTTTAACGTTTCGTTTGATTCGTCGACGGACCACGGTTGATAGATCGTACAGTTAAGATTTCGATGCAAGTACTGTCACAATTTGTCACAGCTACTGTTCCTTAGCGTAATAACATCTCTTTTCCAACCCAAGAAGGAATTCTTGTTTACAGAGTGAACGAAAAACCACCTTCGACCTCCCTGCCGCTTTACGCCATGTTGATGGACAAAATATAAACCTTTCCAATACCCCCATAAAACTTCACAAACATATGCAAGAAAGTATTTGTGACAAGAACAATACTTAGTGGGGGAGGTAGGAGTAAAATTGTTAAATTCAAGTTTAATGAATAAATTAATCAGAATCGAGTGAGTGAGTGCCATAAGAGTGCCTACAAAACTCATGGATGTTACTCCATCCATGAGCAAAAAGGAAAGATAAGTCGATACGAGTGGTTAAACTAATAACCCTATTTTGATTCAATTTGCAGAGACAGCCTGAACCATCAGTTTTCATTTAAACCCGGACCATGTGCGGTTTTGCCAAATTTCTTTGCACCACAGGAGATCCATCAACAAGTAAAGTTTTCCACACCGACTATTCCAACTGTACAACATGACTCTTCAAGAGGAAAATCATCATCAAAAGGAAAGGAAAAACCCAAACCAAAGCCAAAAGCTGCAGATTGGTTGGTTGCAGAGACGAACCAACTGCTTCATGCATGGGCTTCTCGTTTCGAAAGACTAAAAGGAGCCTCCAATAAAGTACCCACAGCGATTTGGAACGAGATTTACGAAAACTTCAGGAGCAGCTGGGATGAAAGTGAGCGTACGTTGCCTCAAGTCAAGAGGAGGCAGCAAAATCTGGAATATGAATTTAAGCAGCTAAAGGTCAAAGCAAGTAAAACTGGCGAAGAGGGCCTGAATAAAATCAAGGAGGGCTTTCCTTTTTGACCAAACTATGGGCTACCGTGACAGTGTAGATCCTGCCAAGATGGAAATTGAAAGTTCTTCTTTCATGCCAAGTGCATTGGATGCCCACAGTACTCCACAAATTATTTCTTCCGGGGCAAAGGAAAGGGAGGAAAGTACTGCAGGTGCCACCAGTTTGGACAACAAGGACCGACCTTCAACAAGTGCTGGCGTGAAACTTGGCTGCAAAGAAGTGCGTGGTAAGGAATCAAGAAAGAGGAAACGAGGAAAAAGTGATGAGGCTAATGGCACAGATGGCTTGAGTACATTCAAAGAAATGTGGGAGTAAAGTCTTCAACAAGAAAATGAGAGATTTGAAAAGTCCATGAAAATGTTCCAAGAGAATCAAAAGACGCAAATGGAATAAACAGCATCTCTTTTAACTGGATTTAAAGATTTATTGAAGGACTTGGTGAAGGAATAGACCCAGTAAACGTTTGCTCATGTAGTGTTCACCTTTTTCCTAAGATCTGGTCATTTGAACTTTACCGTTTTTAAAATTTGTTCTAAAATTTTGCTTATAACAGATACAATTTTCCATCATTAGAGGGACTTGTATAGCCCATTCCCTATATGCTAATGAGGCACATAATGCACACAAGATCCTTTTGTCGCTGGAATGTACTGGACTGTTTAAAATCTGAATGAAAATATTCTTTGCAAGGGAAAAACAATTTAGGAGCACGAAATACGCAGAGTATTTTTGAATATATTCTTGCCACTTTTCTGAGGTTGCATTACAAGTTATATGGCTGGCTTTGCAACGCCTGTGGCTGAGAAACACTCGCGCCGGTACTCGCACGCCGGTATGCAAGGATGGGAAGAAAACAATACCTCATTTAAGGATAGTTATTTTGAATAAATGTCCACAATTAGGAATTTGAAGAACCAAGAGAGTTTTCCATTCAGCCTTAAATTCCAAAATTATCGAATTTCTACAAAGGGAACCATTCCACCGAATTTAGATCAGAAATAGCTGGTAAGACTTAAAATTTCCAAAAATTTGGACACACCTCGCAAGGTTGTTCTCAATAATAATAATAATAATAATAATAATAATAATAATAATAATAATACCTCATAATTCCTCTTGTTCTTGTGTTCATAAATTCTGGGTAATGTCGTTCCATTCGTAAATTAAAATTTCCGGAAGCTCAGACCAGAATTTTTCTCCCATTGGAAAGTGCCATTGGTCTCAGTTTGGCGCGTGCTTTTTAAATTGCTTTCCTCATTACCATTTAGTGATTCTCATTAGCATATAAAAAGGGGTTATACTAATTATTTCTATTGATCATGATTGTTCATCTTGGCATTTGATAAGCTCAACTTTAATGGATTTACACATAAAATATCGTGCTTGTTACAGTTTGACTTATTTTACATGAGTTGTAAAAGACACTGTGACCCCCAGTGAAAAAGAAACCCATCAAAATCAACGAAATTAAAGAACAAACAAATCAGCCACTTGTTTCTATGTCTTTGTTTCCATCCGAAGATTGATTTTTGCAAGGATCACTTGCTACTTAATTCAACACATTCAACATATATTACAAGTTATCCGACACAAAGTTCTTTAGAGCTTCTCTTATTTCAGTGCCACCCTCCCGTAATGGTCCTGCATAATCGTCTTCAGAGTCACTGTCATCTGAATCGCTGTAGTTTTCGTAAGTTTTGCAATTTTTGTAGCTTTTGATGGGCCTTCCTTGCAACCATTTGAATAAATTTCGTTGATGTTGTCAGTGGTCTGGTGAATTATCCTAAATTTCGCAGTTTCCGTAAATTTTGTAACTTACCATAGGCCTTCCCTGCAACCCTTTGAATAAATTTAGTTGATTTTGTAAGTGGTATGGTGAATTATTGTATATTTCACAGTTTTCGTAAATTTGGTAATTTTCGCAATTTTCATAACTTTCGATGGGCCTTCCCAGCAAAACTTTGAATATATTTCATTGATTTTGTCAATGGTGTTGTGAATTATTGTAAATTTTGCAGTTTTTGTAGCTGCATTCAATCCTGGACATTACTCATGGCCTGAAGCTGAACCTGTATTCTGTTATGCGGGTGAATCTTGCTGCACAAGTCCTGAGTGCATCAGTCGCTGCAGATCTGAAGGCGTTTGGACCTATAGAGACAGCAGGAGCTGCAAAACTCTGCAAAATGGTCGATTGCTGTTTTGATTGTCTCAATGTGAGAAGCATGACAGAGCATCAGAGAAAGCGCAAACCATTCTTGGCTCCTGTTGATGACAAAAGATGAGGTTGATTTTTTTTTTAAATTTTGTTTAATTTTTATAGTATTATTTAGCAAAATCATAGTTAGTAGAGTTACTAGCCCTGGGTATAAAATGCGCACTTGGGTCTTATGCTTTATGCTAGTATGCTTTTATTCCTTTTGGGTTGGAATTCTGCTTTCAAATGTCAGTATTTGGGAGTTAAACCGCTGCAAGTGAGAAGGTAGACAAGCCCTTAAGATTTTTAAGTGGGAAATGTATGGTAGAATACCGTTTACTTTATGCTCACTTTATTCTCTAATAATAATTTATTTAGCTTTTAGTCTGAATGGGACATAACACAACATCTTTCTATTTAGACCCATTTTGTGCATTATGTGCCATCCTAGTTTAACTCTCTGAACTTGGCACTATTTACACATGTCAAGTGAACTTGCACACGTTGTGTCAAGAGGTTTTGCTGCTTTGATGACTCAGAATGTTTAAATTCATAACTGTGCACTGTGGCATCGTCAGTTGCTTTTTGAATAGTGCGCTCCATCCAAAAAGTACACTAGGCAGTAAGGTTTGGGTAAAAAAACATGCCGCGAAGCAGCTAGGCAAGATGTAGAGTGCGTATCGTTTGTACATCTGTTGATGATTTTCCCACTTTTAATCATTGTTATTTGGGAGGTATAACAATATACACTTAATGTATGGTCCCCAGGGAAACAGTTAGTTTTGTTTTCCCGAGAGTCCTGATGTTTCCCGAGACAAAGTCGAGGGAAACATCAGGACTCGAGGGAAAACAAAACTAACTAGTTTCCCGAGGGACCATACATTAAGTGTTTTGTTATATATTTAGACTTTCATATAGCAAAAACAAACAAACGAAGACTTCGTGAGGGCAACGACTGCGCAATTGTATCCCGGTCGGGATACATTTGAATTTGATCAGGTGCACGTGACCAAGAATCAACCAATCACAGCGCTCACTTTGTTGAGTGAAAGTGTAGCTATATAATATAACAATCTCTGATATTCCCCAGTTTTAGCTGGGGAATATTGGGTCATGTGATAAGACCAATCCTGTGCAGTTGAAATATTTGATGGATTATAATATTGTTATAACACTATTGTATTGATACCATGCCATAGAAGAAACAGCCAATCAGAATGCAAGAAATTTGTTGTGTATTTGTCAATATTCCACCAAACCTTCCCATCAATCAGTGCAATTTAACTGCATCACACCCAACCTTCCCATCTGGCTACTGTATTTTCTATGGCATGGTATAAAATAGCTATGTAACCCTTTCTCATGGTATAATTTTGGAATGTCCCACTTGTCACTTATATTTTCTTGGTATACACACTCGACTAAAGTATACCACTCTAAAATGTTGCATAACTAGCAGGTGTTCTATCTCTACCACATTGTATTTGTATTTTGTTTATAATATAGGCAATAAAAAATGTTTTCATCTTTCTCTTCTTGTGCTTATTTCATGAAGTATGCTATAATACAATTGTCTTTTTAAAAACTTTAAAACCCAGTGGAGCCCAAAAAGAAATTACCATTTTACAACAGCAGTAGCTTCCTGACTACAAGCAGAAGTGATGTTTTGTCTCACATATAAATTTGGCAATTACTATGCAACACCTAAATCCAAGGATTTGGAAATGTTTGATAGTATTGGCACTGTTCTGGTTTTCGTCTCGATAAAATTTAATGGCAAAAAGGTTTCAAGTTTCTTTCATATGTTAAACCTTCATGTTTTGGAATATGGTTGTATTGTGTCATTTGTTGTGTGAATAAATTAGAAAGATTGCCTATATCGTCTTACACCAACAAAGGGAGTAGTATACTTATTTCCATTAAAGTACAGTCGGAACGGCTCGATTATCCGGACTCGTCGGGACCTCGGTAAATAGTCCGGATAATCGAGAGTCCGGATAATCGAAAATATGAATATTAATGAGACAACAATGTAAACAAAAGAAATAAAGATGGCACATTTTTAATTATAAAAGTCTTCTTCAATGACTACAAATACATCTATGAAAGTCAATGAACTGCCCCTACACTCATGTACACTGCTTATAAACGAAAACCTATTCGTCACTTCTAAAAAAGTGAAGCATAGTAGTTTGCTTTAAAGTCTTATAACGAGATCGCATGGCGAACTCCATCATACGGCGAAGTTGCATGACTTGAACAGGGTCAACATCGTTCTGTCTTTCCATCCAGGACAAGCACTTTTTAAAACATTCTGCTGCCTCTGAATTGGAAACTTGTTTCTCCTCTTGGCCATCATCTTCCTCGTCGCTACTTTCATTTTCATTGGAATGTCCGGTAACGGTGGCCAAAATCTGTTTGTCTGACATCTGTTCCGTAGTCGGGAGCTCATTGTCTAGATTGAGCCAATCTTCCAGGTCGAGAGCATTAAGCGAATCTTTATTTCCAACTTCTTGGACATGTTGCAGCATTTCAACCATTGACTCTGCAGAATGCTGTTGTTCAGGTTCTGAATTTGCCTGGCTATTGTCAGAGTGAATTTTAAGTTTATTGTAAGCCTTGCAGATTGATTCTGGGCTTGCTTCATCCCAAGCATCGTAAAGCATGTAAAGAGCATCCTTCACTGTGTGAAGCTTACAGCATCCTTAATGCTCTGTGTTTGATCGAGGTCTTGGGCACAAATAACTTTCTGGAGAAGCTTTCTCTTGTATCGATTCTTCATCGCTCAAGACTCCTTGATCCATCGCTGAATTAGAGAGGTAGTGTTCGGAGGAAGAAACATGCACGTAACAGAACCATCACGGCTGCTGAGTTCATCGGGATGTGCAGAACAATTATCTATCAACAACAGAGCTTTTGGAGAATGGATGTTCTGCAAACGTTGATGGCGTTTAACTGCTGGTACGAATTCTTTCGAAAACCACTCGGCAAAAATTTCCGAATTCATCCAGGCATTTCTTTGCGACTTATAGATCACAGGGAGTGCATCCATGTTTACGTTTTTGAAGCATCTTGGCTTTGCAGATTTCCCAATGAGAACAGGTTTTAGTTTATGAGTTCCTGTGGCGTTCGTGCAACCTAGCACAGTTAAACGATCTTTGGCTTTTTTGAATCCAGGAGCGGATTTCTCGCGAACATGAGACGAGAGTTTTTTGTGGTAAACATTTCCACAACAGTCCAGTTTCGTCCGCGTTGTAGATTTGTTCCGGTATCAGTCCTCTTTCCTCGATCACTTTTTGCAGTTTTTCTAAAAAGGGTTCAACAGTTTCTTCTGCTGCTGAAAGTTTCTCGCCTTGAATGCTGAGGTTCCTTATGCCATGCCGATTTTTGAATTTGTCTAGCCAACCAGTTGAAGCTTTAAAGCTTTCGTGATTAGGTGACTCGTCATTTACATGTAGCTGCAAAGAGAAATGTTTCGCTTTCTCCTGAAGAAGCGGGCCTGAAATTGGTGTTTCCAGTTGATCTTTGCTGAATAAACCACGTGTACAAGGCCTGATCCAACCGCTCGTCATTCGCAAGCTTCAGCGACTTTCGCTTCAATCCTTCACTTGTCTCGATGTTGTCGGTGAATTTCAGGATCTTGTCCTTGTTCTTGCGTATATCGGAGATCTGTTGCTTGCTGATGCCAAATTCAAGTGCTAAATTTGTTCCTTTTTCTCCTTTATCTAAACGTGAAATAATTATTTGTTTGTCCTTTATCGAGAGAACAGATCGCTTTCGCTTCGTAGACATGCTGTCATTTGAGTTATGACCGTTGCGTGCATTTACTACATGGCCCACGCTCATCGAACTGATCAAGCATGACATTCCCTTAGCAACAAAACAATACTGAACCAATCAAAGTTCAGCTGAACGCATCAGAATGATCTCTGTCGCTGAGCGAAGCAGTAATGCGCTGTTTTGAACACACTTTTCCTGATTTAAAACATTTTTACCTCTGAAAGCTTTTAAGATCTAAGCTTATTAATATTCATGAAAAAAACGGACCAGAGAAAAAGTCCGGATAATCGATGTCCGGATAATCGAGGTTCGACTGTACAGACAACAGCAATACTTTATAATTGTTACAAGAGAAAAAATATATATCTATTTAATATACAACAAGATTAATAGGGGTGCTGGCTGCTCTAAATAACCTAAAAGTTAAAAATGCCAGCAGCCAGTAGCACTTAACTGAAAAAAAACTAGAGTCAGCAGATGGGTAGATGTTGGATCAATGATATGAAATATTATAGGACCTGGAGTTTTCCTCCGCATCATTTGCCATTGGTATGTAAAAAACATTGTAAGCATATCATTTGCATAAACCAAAACCATCACCGGTCATTCCGGCCCAACTTGTAATATCCAAGCAGGTCTTTTTATTGTTGGCACTAAGTAAATAGAAAACATTTAAAGATAAAACGTCATATTTCCAAGATCGGTCTCGCACGACGTGAAGAGAGCACCCTTGGCTTTTGACAAAATTGTCGTGACAGCTGGTCCTCCGGTATTGTTCGATTGATTGTTCCTCACTGACTAGCGGCTATACCAGGCACAGTAGTGCAGACTTATTCAGTGCGATTATTTTCGGAGTACTATAACTCTTTCAGTTTGAGGTGAAACCATACAGTAGTCAAGCCGATAGATACTTGCTTGTGAGTGCTTGTGCCAATCGTGGGACTCCTGGAGAAAGCTTACTTGTGAGAATGTGGTGCAACCTGCCACCGACGATTTAAACCCAACTGAATGTTGGGCCTTGCGAAAAGCGTCCTAGCTTTCAGTGCAATCTGCACCTAAACCACAAGGCGAGTCTAGATATATGTTGCCTTTCCTCGCCGAGAAACTCCGCTCTGCAACACCTGAATGAAATAAACAGAAAACAACAAGCAAGCAGTGCAGTTAAGTTCCGATTCGAAATGAAAGAAAGCCAATCATAAACCGCACGATAGAGCAATTTTGGTACGCGAATATAACGTAGCCTTGAACAAATACTACTGAAGTGCGGAACGGAAAGTTTCCTTCAAGAATTTTCCCAAGCACAGGGAAACACTAAAATGCGAACTACAACGCGCTGGGAGACAGATGGCCGACGAAACAACATGAAAACACCAACTAGTAACCCAGACTACTTTGTAACGCTCGGAGATCTGTCACGTGTCTTCTCGTCCTCCAAGTGACAAACAAGATTGCCGTCTGACTTAGGGTCTTTATGCAGAGCATAAGACCCAAAAATCCCAACTGGCGGGAGGCAGACGCAGTTGGCTATTTACAAGCATGACCGAGGAGTTGAACTAGGGTCCACCAAGAAACAACTCCAGCTTAGTGGTCAGAGCGGAACTTGAACCAGCGACCTCCGGATTTCAAGTCCGGCGCCCTAACCACTCGGCCACGCTGCTCTAGTTTTGTCGCTTGTTATTTTGATTTGAGTTTTGTAACTTTGCAGTGGGGTTTTGTTTGGCTTTCTATTTTGAGTTTAATAGTCACAAAGCCGATACACACAAAAAAAACATTTGCAGAGAAGAAACAGTTATAATGGGGTTTACTTAAACCTGGATTAGAGTTAATAGGCTTCCGAAAAACCAGGCTCTGTTTCAACAAGTAAACCTGACATGAGCCCGCAATCCAATCGAAAACCAGCACTTGGTCAGCGGTCAACTTTAATAAAACACAAGGCCTCGATGAGCTACAAACTTGAGCCCACGATATAGTCACGTGATACTGGTCAGCAGATAACTTAATTTGACAGGTGTCAATTGATCATAACATGATGTCGTATATCAAAAAAGTACACGGTAAACTAAGGCTGCATGTCTCTGTCAACCTATTATTTAGGTCGGTTGATCAGGGTTTTCTGTCGGTTCCTAGGTCCAATCAAAGGACCTATGGGGACAGGGCATTCTCAGTTGCAGCACCAAAGCTCTGGAATGCCTTGCCCCTTGACATTAGGGATAGTGGATCGATCACTCTTTTTAAATGTAAATTAAAGACTTTTCTTTTTAAACAATATTATTTATAATTTTTTATAAAATTTTTTAACTGTAAATTTGTGAAGTGCCATAGAGCAGCTATTGTATATGGCGCTATATAAATGCTATAATTATTATTATTATTATTATTATTATTATTATTATTATTATTATTATTATTATTATTATTATTATTATTATTATTTGGAGTATGGCCGCCATGTTGCACAACTCAACCACCGCCACCACCGCCACCACCGCCACCACCGCCACCGTCGTCGTCGTCGTGCGTACACACCCACAAGAACTACTGCTGGCCACAATAACATGAGAAAATCAATTCATGGGTTTCCTTTATTTTCCTTTCTGGGTATGGGGCTCCGAGCTCTGCTATAAAAGATGGGGGGGTCACCGACTTCGTTTTTCGAGAGAACATGTCCGGAAAAACATCTAAATCCGAGTAAAACAGGTTTCATTCGCAAATAAGGCCACAGTGGCTGCAAGTCCCAAGAAGTGGTGAATTTCGTGGATCTTGACGAGTATGTATCCCAGTTCCACGGCCTTCTGGATCTCTGGGGTGCAACAGGTTCCTCTGAGCGTGCATTGCTTGGGCGTGTGCTGACAGAGGCATGATTTTTCCAAGAGGGGTTTTGTTCATCTCTTGTTCCATGCACGCTTGGCAGATTGGGAAGGTCAGTTTACCCTTGTGTCTGTGTGGCAGGACAGGATGATACATGTCGTACGGGGGTAGAATGTCCACTTTGGCCATTCCAAAGCAATGGCAGATATCTTGATCGTCGGGGTTGACGATAACTTTGGGGTGTCCGATCTGGTACTCTTGTGCCTTGTTCACATCAATGTACTTGATCTCCTCGTCTTGGTCAGCTACATGATGAAACTTGACCGCAGTCGTGCATCTGCCGAAGAAGGCATCTCTTAGTTCAAGCAGGTCAACGATTTCCAGTGCGTCGTCGAACTGTCGTAGTTCTGGGTTGGTTACCATTTCCGGGTCCCATTCGCACTCCGACATGATGTTGACATAGTACCCATGTTGTCTAAGGGTCTCTTGTTTCTGGAGGGTGGCCTCATGGACTTCTTGCATGGTGCAATCACTGTGACAGATGGGGTGTCTGTCTCGGTGGAGAGGAAAGCATTTGGGGCACCCGTGCCATAGACATCTGTGGAATTCATACATGGTGGGGCGTTGAGTAATGGGATCACGGGATCGAACCCGTCGACCAGATAGTGAGCTATGTGCACTTCACCTACATTGCGTACGGAGCGGATATGATCGCTATTGGTGGGATGCTGGAGTCGTAGCCGATGTTCTTGCCATGCCAACCATTTCAGGGCTTTGATGGACTGGTTGGATTGTGGCCCGTGCGATCCACGAGACCGTTCGGAAGCGATCTTGTTCTTGGGCACTAATTTCTTGCACCAGAATCGGTTGTACGCGGGGGCGATGGTGCTGCATTTCTCTATGGGGTCAAAATCTGCTTTCTCTTTGAATTCCTCACGGAATTTCTGGCAGCCGGCTTTGAGGAGTTTGATGTCTGATTTGCAGTAGGCTTCCATTTCTCGTCGTAGGACAAAACGGTGGTTGGTCACCACTTTCTCAGCTACCACCGTTCAAAGTCTGCTTTCTTCTTGACTGACATGCCTTCCGGATCGTAGTAGATGGGGTCAGGGATAGATCCCTTGTAGTCTTGGTTTTCCAAGGTGTTGAACTTGCGCAGGAAGAATCCCTTGCACAGTTTGTTGATCCCAAAGGTGGCAGGAAAGTTGGCCAGAGGGAACAGGAGAAAGCACAGCGAGTCTTCGTCTGTCAATCGATCTAATGTCAGAGGCAAGATTTTGGTACTGATTTTTGGTAGTGATCTAGTCCGTGACTTCTTGATGCGTGACGCAACAGTGTTGCAGGATGAACATGCCGTCATAGCCTTTCAGGTTGCGGAAGAGAACAATGACGTTCCGATCGTCTCCGTCCTGGGCCACGGCTAGCTCTTCCAACCAGTCAAAGAATGGAGATGTGCAGTCGGGACTGTAAAAAGATTTCGTCTCGTCGTCCTCATCGGTCTCGGCACACAGAAGAATGGGGTCTCATTTCCCTTGGCATCAGTGACAGCTTTGTAGTCGCAGTAGACTTGGAGGGGAGACTCTCCTTCCACCAAGACTTGGGTGTCTGGGTATGCCAGGTTCAGGTTCCTTGAAAGGAAGCGTCCCCGCTTCATCGCGAGACATGCGTTTCTTTTTGGGATCATCCACATCTTCAGGAAGACGTTGAATGGACAGTGTGAAGTGGTTGTAGGGTGATGACCACTGGCCAGGGGTTGTTTGGCCTCGAGGAAATCCGGGCAGTCCTTGCGTTTACAGGAAGGACACCATTTACCAATGCAGGGATGACAGGCCATATCATCGTGATCCAACCCACGGTTACAGTCGTCGCAGAAGAAGGATTTGCTAATGAATCTGCTGAAGGAATCACACCCATCGTAGAGTTCACCTTCTTTGATGAGGCGAATGATTTTATCTGATGGGGTGGGTCCAGCATAAATGATCATGTGCAGTGGATTGATGGACATCACTTTGATCTGGCACCCAGGCAAGGCGGTCTGAAATTGCTCGAGTTCTGGGATACTGCAAGGGCCTTCAGGGACTCCAGAAAGTTGATGCAGTTCCTTGGCTTTTATTTCTTGGATGGGACATCCTCGTTTAAGATTGTGGTAGTGATGGTCTTGGGTATCTCTGTTTGCGTCCACTAAGGCTTTCGTGACGATGGCACAGGCGCAACAGAGGTTGTCCTTATGGTGACGCGTGACCTTTTCACAATACATCAAAAGGAGAATATGCACTCAACCACCAATATTTATCACTATAGGGAGCCATAATGTATACATAGTAACCTAAAGATAACTAGCTGGCAGGTTTAAGGATAATATGTCCGTGCCTCCAGGCTTCCTTTAACCGTCCGTAGGTTCTAATTTCACAGCAAAGGCGTTTCCATAGTTCATTTTTTCGATTATCTTTGATGTATAGAGCTGTGGCTATATGGATTACCGTATTTACTCGTGTACAAGTCCACCTTTTAGGACCAAAAAATCAGCCCAAAAATTCGCCCTTGACTTACACACGAGTCATACACAAAGACCTGGCAGAGCAGTCCAAGAAATTAACATAACAATTGCCTGAAGTGCATTTGGAAAACTGAGTTTACAAAACCAGTTTTAATTGTGATCGAGTTTCGTAGTTTCCAGCGCATTCTTCGTCAACAAATAAGTGTGAAACAGTAAATGTTTCAATGTAAATGCTTTTAAGGTAAACCTACTAGAGATGATTTCTATCATGTCTTTTGATCTGTGGAGCAGACATTCCCCTTAGAGCTTTGCCGCTGTTCACTGTGCTGAGCTTTCGTTTTTGTAGAGTTAACTTAGTTTCCAGTACTCCTCAAATTTGTAGTTTGGTTACCAAGTTTTCCAAGATGGTGTTGTTTCTATTGAGTGATCTTTGGAAGCCCTTCGATATTTCTTTGGTCTTCTTATCTAAATGTCCTTTTAAACTCAACATCGAGATCAAGATTAGTTAAATGTAATGCAATTTACTCCCAAATATCGTAAAGTACTTCGCTAGTAAATTGAAGAGCTTGCATGTGCTTAAATCGTGATTAAACGAGTCTTGAACACCTCTGCTTTTTTAATTCACCATGTTTTCAATACATTCTCAGGAAGAAAAGAGTGACGTTTTGGGAAATTTCTATTGGTCTGAATTTTATTTCTTTAACCATAAAAATCTGATGAAAAATCTGATTTCGACCTGGAAAATATGGGGTCGACTTGTACACGAGTAAATACGGTATGTACTTCTGAATTTCTGGAGGCAACCAGTCCCAGTAATTCTGAAGAAATAATTGTATACGATTAAGTGTCTGTCTCTCTGCTTGTATCCTGGTTTAAACTCATACCCCAGGTCTCTTTTTATGTAACGGTACGCTGACAGTTCACAACGAACATTGTTCCATGCTTTGTTTTTTTTGATTGTTTGTAATGTACTGGGCAGTAGCTAAATGGATTATGTGCTCCTGAATCTCTGGAGGTAACCAGTCCCAGTAACTCTACAATAACACAATGTATTTAACTATATGAGCTTTGACCCATTCTACTCTCTGACAGGCATGGGCAAGTGTGTATCCTAGGAATTCACACTGTTCTCTGAATGTGTAATCAGTGTAATGACTGAATACTAATAAGTGTTTATGCTTCGTCCCAGGCAACTGCTTCGATGGATTTAGACATGTCTGTTAAGCGGCAAAATTGTATCTCGCATCTTGTGTGACCTGGACTCCATACTTCTTTTAGTTTGTGATGAGCAAGAATTTCCTTGTGCAGTTCATTCCGTCCTGACTGTTTGTTCATGTCGAGGATGTACTGATGGGTTGCAAGTGATGTAGTCTTGTAACTCTGGAGACAACCAGTCCCAGTAACTCTATTGATCCATATTAAAGGCCCGGATACATGGTGCAACATTACGCGCAATATTGCGTGCAACATCCATCACTCGACATGGCTACACGGTCACAACATTTCGTGCAACATTATGCGCAATACTTGATCAGCGGTTACCAAGCTCTCATGCGATGATGTTTACATCACGCAATCCAAAATGGCGTCGCTTAGCAAAAAAAAAAACCTTTAGGAGTTATTGCGTGGATGCTCTTGGAAGGCGAAGAGAAAGCTCGCATTAAAAGAAGAAATCGCCGTGTTTGGGTAAGAGGCTAGATAGCCAGGAGGCAGGAGATGGGGGCATTCCACAGGATAGTACAAGAGCCACGGAAAACCCCAGTTCATTCATGGAGTACCTTCGAATGGACGAAGATCACTTCAACCATCTCGTTTCTCTGGTTTCGCCACTGATTAAAAAAGAGGACACGTGCATGAGGGAGGCAATTTCTCCAGCTGAGAGGTTGGCGCTAACACTACGTTTTTTGGTCACTGGAGAGTCGTTCCATTCGCTCGCCTTTCAGTTTCGCATATCGAGACATGCCATCTCCTACATTGTCGATGAGACCTGTGCTGCAATAACAGAAGTTATTGGCAAGGAGTTTATGGCTCCGTGTTCGTGAAAAATTTTACGAACGGTGGAATTTTCCTAACTGCCTCGGGGCGATTGACGGCAAACACATCGTCATGCTTCAGCCCGCCAAGTCTGGGTCACATTATCGTAATTACAAAGGAAGCGATAGTGTTGTCCTGTTAGCTATTGTGGGGCCAAATTACGAATTCTTGTATGTGGACGTGGGTGCCAATGGCCGAATGTCTGATGGCAGTATATGGAACAGATGCAAGTTTAAGGAGTCTTTGGTGTCCACTGCAAATCCTCTTGATATCCTGGAGCCAGCTCCCCTTCCATCAAGGTGCAAGCCAGTCCCGTATGTTATAAGCGCTTTGGTCAATTAGTGGAGTTAGCGCTATATAAATTATTATTATTATTATTAGTTGGCGACGATGCCTTTGGTCTGACGGAATATCTTATGAAGCCTTTTCCAAAGGCCCAATTGACAAATAACAAGAACCGCATTTATAACTACAGGTATTTAATTCTAAAATAATGAGTTTATATTAACTTGCATCTTGTCAAGAGGGTCCTGAACGTTGAGCAGTCTAAATCTAAATCCAGTCCATTCCCATGTTTTTGTTTGATTCCCAGTCCCAGTGGCCCAAATCCTATTTTTTCCAGTGAAAGAATAGGCAAATCCAGGAGCCTGTCAATTCTCCAAGCTTAAAAGGAGGGATAGAGGAAAGGCGGGCCATTTGGACAGAAATTACAAAGCACCAAGTGTCAAACTATATTACCAGTGTATCCAGGCGTATTTTGTGTTAAGTAATTCTTCAATTTTGCAAACCCCCCTCTGCCCAAAACCAATGTTGAATGTTTTGACATACTTTTGACAATACTTTAAAAAGTATTGTCACAAGTTAAACATTACATTTTGGGTGTGGAGGGGAAGGTGAAGACAACTACCATTTGCTGGGGAAATGGACAACTACCATTTGCTGGGGAAGTGTCCCAAGACTATTGTCCGAAATTGTAGGTTCAAATGCCTGACAGACAGACAATCAGACATGTTTATTTGGAGTCTTATACAATAAATAGTATATCGACCACAATTTCCAAATAACTAAAAAATTACAAACAACAGGTTATTAATTAATTAAGTCCTAATGTATTTACTTTTTCGTCTTCCCCTTTCCTTTTTTCAAAGCATTCGAATAGATGTTTTGCTATTAGTTTTTGTACTCTAACATTTCGGCTAGGGGGATTTATTAGAAACATGAATATTCTGTTAGGTGACATTCTGCTTACTTTTATTCTATATTCTTTTACCAAATAATCTAGTAACGAACATCGTTTTTCCTGGTAAGCAAGGCATATATTTAGAAATTGATATTCGTCCTTCATTTCTATTTTACAAATTGGGCAAGTTCTTTCTGCAGGTTTTTTTAAACGGTCTCGAATAACGTCCTCTCTCTATGGTTAATTTGTGGTTGCTAAGTTACAGTTTTGTTAAAGCTATTCTGTGTCATGTATTGGTGACCTGCCTTGCCTATTCCTGGTTTCCCCCCCCTCCCACCCCCCGCCCCCAATCTGCCTTACCAATGAGAGGAGCAGTATTTACAAATTATACTTAGAAATTGCTGAAGTATTATAATATCTAACTTGTATTTTTTTTTTACTAACATAGGTTGTCAAGATGTCGACAAATTTCTGAAAATGCTTTTGGTATTTTGGCCAAGCGTTGGGGAGTATTCCAGAAACCAATTCCTCTGGATCCTTACAAGACAGCTAAGATAGTGTTTGCTGCCACATCCCTCCGCAACTGGTTGAGAAGCGAGACTGTCAGCTGTCATATATACTTTCCTCCTGATGACACTGCAAATGGAACCATCACACCTGGATCGTGGCGGCAAGATCAGCCAACAAACACATGGTTTCCCTACATTGCAGAAGGCAGTAATAACCACAGCCTTAGAGCAAAGCTCATTCGAGAAGAATTTAAAGAGTATTTTAATAATGAAGGTGTAGTAAGTTGGCAGTGGAGAATGTGTGGACTGCATTGAACGGTAAAAATATAAACCACAGTTTTTGAGCAGTTGTTGATAACAACTGGGCGGGAGAGAGACAAGATGGCGGGACATACATGCTTTTAAAGCTCCATCTTGGTGACGCTTGTTGAGTAAAGCACAGCGTATGCCGGTAAACGAAAAGACAGACCTAAAACAGTACGTGATTCTTCAACTTCTCCTTAAGACAAAAAGTCAAGACAGACCTTTAGAGAGGAATATTCTAACAACGAAGACAATGAAGCTCTAAAAGCTCCTTCAATGGCCGCCGACCTTGGGAAGAAACTGGATGAAGTCTTAGAGAGACTCTCTAAGCTGGACGTCATCGAAAGCCGCTTAAATAATTTATACACTACGATGGCCAATATAGAAGGAGCTATTTCCAGCTTAGACAAGGACGTTGCTCAGCTGAAAGCTAAATCCCTAATAACCTCCGAGTCGGTGAACAAACTGGAACAAAGTGTAGAGTTCAATGCCAGCGATATCACCGACTTGAAACGCGACCAGCTGGAGCTCAAATTTGTGAACGAGGACCTGAAGAAACAGCTTCTGTACTCTGAATCTTATAGCAGAAGAGAAAACCTGAAGTTTATTGGTATTGTGGAAAGTTCCAGCGATTCAACGGACAACCAGAACGCAGCGAAGTCGAGCGATTCTCTACAAAGCGAAAACACCAAAGATGTCCTCTTTAAGTTCTTGGAGGATGAACTTAATATCACTGATGCAAGGAAAAGAATTGAATTCCAAAGGGTCCATCGTTTGGGCAGACCAAAAAGTAGCAGCGATCCTTGTCCGATTATTGCTCGTTTTCTCTGCTACCAAGATAGAGAAGAAGTTATGCAAAAAGCTCGAGCAAAACTGAAGGGCAAGGATTATGCGGTTTTCGAAGATATTCCCAAAGAACTATGAACTTAGAAAAAAGCAGAATAAGCTTAAACGCGCCAGGCAAGACGGCCATAAGGCTTTTTTCAGTAAAAAATTCCCGGACAAGCTGTTTATTAACGGTAAATTTGTACCATTAGGCGAATCTACATGGTAAATATTTTTCCCGTTCTGAATAATTACATTTTTATCAATTATGGCTAAGCTACATCTTTACCACTTTTCTAAAATTCTTGTCACCACCGCATTGGGAGCACAACATCAACATGCTGTTATTTAACGGAGAGAATATGTCTATAGATCTCGGATACTCGGTAAGTAATGGTTTTCATTTGTTTATTTTCTGTTTAATTTGTGTATCAGTGTCACATTTACTTTCTGTTTGATTTCCTTTTGCGTTAATATTCTTTTTTTGTTTCCGCCCGTTTTTGATTGGTTTCTTCTACAGTATTGTGCAAAAGTAATGCAAACGAACTTCGTCGAAATTCCTGGCTTTTCGGAGCTTTTCGAGGAAATTTCGCTCTACGCGATATTTCTTCGACAAATCGCGATAGTTCGCCGCACTTTCGCGACACCTATTGTTTGGAACGGCCCGATCTTTCCAGCGATATTTCACGGTGCACGGTAGTTTGCTGCGATCTTTCGCGTGACAATTCGCTCCTCGTGAAAGTTCGTAGCGAACTTTGCTGGGAAGATTTGAGAGCTTTCGAGCAAAGGTCGCAGTGAAGAAAATATGAAACTCGTTCTCGACTTCTCCATTGTGCTGGCGTGACATCATGTGGTAGTGACCATCTCGAAAGCATTTGCTACTATGGTCACTACGCACCTCTCCTTTTTTTCTCCAATATATAAAACTATGTTCTCTTTATTTTCTCCTTTCTATTTTATTTTAGCTGTAGTTAATGATATAAATAGTGCAAAATAAAGAATCTTGAATCTTGAAAGAGCATTTCCTTATTCAAGCTGTAAATTAATTGATCAACTTCTGTTAACAACTTACCTTTTAGTCTCCAAGAAGTACTCAAGAGTGGGCTTGATCCCAAAAGTAAAAAGCAATACAGTTTGTTTTTTTAAACAAGTTGATTCGAGCGAAAAGCTGTTGCGTGAAAGCCATGTATGTTGTATAAAACAAAACGATTTTTCCTGCTCACCCCAGTCCCCGTGAAGATGGTGTTGTTTGTTACCATAGCGATGCGTTGTGAATAGCGAGCAGGCAACACACTTCAAGTAAGGTTATTCGCTTTCAAGCACTTGTAATCATGCCGAAAGTCTCTAATTATACGAGAACTCAAATTGAGCTCCTTGACAAACAAGGTCTCCCCCAGTTGGGATATTGAGGTCCATAAAAAACAAAGGTTTGGTTGTCAGCTTTTCAAGTGTTACACGAATCATCAAGAAGCTTCAGATTACCGCTCTGTAACAAATCGACCGTGTTCTGGCAGACCTGCAAAGCTATCAATATTGATGTATTTACTCTAGGCTTTTTGAATTGGCAGTTTGTATAGTCATTGCGAATTGCGATATTATAAGGTAACTAAGCCAAAATAAGAAAAAGGGAAAAGCAAACCCGCTCAGATTAAAAGTTCATGTTAAGATTTTCGTTTGAGTTTTGAAAATTAATGTACAGTGGAACCCCGTTATAACAAAGGGCCACAGTACCAAAAAAAATGTTTGTTATAGTGGGGTCTTTGTTATAGCAAAGACCTTGTTATAACAAATTACCCGGTTAACAGCAAAAATATTAGTTATAGCGGGGTAACTAAGCTGGATGGACCAAGCTGAACAATGAAATATACACCACACAAAACAGTCTACAGACTCGTGTGTGAACAGCAACATATAAATAAAGAAAAGCTTTATTTGAAGGTCAAAGTTTCCCTATCTTCACCAACAGGAGTTGTGTTTGGCTTATCAACCATTTGTATCGTCATGCCATTTTTACGGCAAGACAAGACAAAATATTTGTTATAGCGGAGTAAATTGTGATCGGGGATTTCATTAATTATAGCGGGGTTTGTTTCCACATACTTTTTACTGTAATTCTGCCGGGCATACTGATACATACTTTATTAACGTGACTAACACCACCAGTGCTAACTCGCTGAAAACGCTTCAAAACGGCCTCAAACACCGTGAAACAACAAAGATTACAAAAGGAAAGCAAGGTAAGTCAGTTTTATTCACATAACTTTACATTTTAGGTATTTAAAGCAAACCCGTAAAGTTCCCATACAAACCCTTGTTAATTGCATCTTTGTAACAAAACACCACTTGAAGGCAAGAGTCACGTTCGCGTACGTTCATTTACATTTAATTATTTCCTCTCATCTCGCGCTTGGGCCACCTGTGTTCATTATAACTCTGTTGTTCATTATAATGGGGTCTTCGTTATAGTGGGGCGCCACTGTATTTACTCTAGGCATCTCGTTATTATAGGGCAACTTTTAATACGCTATCTCGGCTTTTTGAGCTCGGCTGCTACATGTATGTGTTGTAGAACGTTTTATTAAATTTTTTAAAACACGGATCTCTGTGTATTTTCTCATTGTAAATGTGTTTAGGATGGGATAGGGTAACAATCTCTTTATATAATAGGGATTTAAAGTAGAAAAAATTATAGCCTGCGTGGCAGGCGTCCGAAGGGGAGGGAAAGGGGAAAAGGGAAAGACGAGCCAGTGAAGTGCGAGAAGATCTGACGCGTCCCTTCTCCCTCCCGCCTTCATTTTAACTTTCCTCCCTCCCTTTCTACGGCCCACTACGCAGGCTAAAAGAATTACGGCTCATAAAACAACTTTCCAACCTTTCCAACAATAGCCGGATATACAAGAGCTCTCACCTAGTTCCGCTGATTCGAATTGTGAGTGAGTTTGAGGTTCAAGCACCAGAGGTTCGTTGTACAATTTAAGAGTTTGGCAACACAGACTTTGGAGCAAATTAGAGGCTGTCCACAGTCTACAAATACTGAAAACTCGGAATTGAATAACACTCGTATTTCTGACCGATGCGTTCGTCTCTGCCGGCATGACAGAGACAAAGCAACAACCGGAAATATGACTGTGTGACGCAGTCAGGCAAGTTAAAATGCAAGGCAACTGGGATCGAATCAACAAAAGCACATGGTCTTACGAGCGATTTGCATCGACTCAAAATGTTCATGGACGTGGAAACGTTCATAACAAACCATCAAACATGTCAAGTTTTTGCTTTTGCGGACATCATCCACGTAACTTCTGATATTTTGGTTTTCTGTGGAACGAACAGAGGTTGCTGACCTTACGAGAATGGTACAATGTAAGTCGCTCAGAAATCTGTTCACAGTGCGTTGAGTACATCGCACCGTTTCTCAACTTGAGCCAAGCCAGCGAATTGCTTAAAACTCTTCGCAAATAGCATTTCTACCCGCTGTATGTTAGCTGTGTGACTTCTTTACACATGTAACAATTGAAAATTACCACTCATAAGTTATCAGCTTCGATTAAAAGCACAGTCATGAATGAAAAACAAAGATATATTTTGTGTAAGTTACATAACCAGTCGATCACATAGAGGAGTTACCCGAACGCTGCTAAACTATTGTTGAGTGTCTAGCGAAATTTCGTGTCTTGGCTAGCGAAGTAACTCGAATTGTTGTTGAGGCAACGAAAGTTCTTGGATATATCGCTCTTTGTTCCAGCGAAAATGCGTTCAAAACGCCGCGAAGTTACGTTCGATATTTTACAAGAACTTTCGCGCGAAAGTTCAGGGGAACAAAGAACGAAATTCGCGCATTTCGCTTGCATTACTTTTGC
>JAHPZR010015677.1:0-15805 GCA_019787425.1 Platygyra sinensis | reverse complement strand
ATTTGCTAAGGTCGGAAGCTTTGCATCGACTTTTAATGTACCGTGAAGGGTTTGCAACTACAAAATTTTGTTTTCAGAAAAAATCTAAAGGCCTTTTTCTACGAAACTTTTGCAAGTACGACTCTTTTGCAAGTATCTATCGAAGAAATCTGTGCTTGGGTGACCAGCGGAAGGCAAAAGATGTCAAGTTCCAGTTGTGAAAAGTTCTCTTACATTATTTTAGTCATAACTTCGGAGTCATAAACATTTAACTTAAACCCAAGCACAAATTTATTTCTTTTACTTATGTTTAAACATTTCTGCATTCATATTTCCCTTTTCTTGGATGGTTCTAACACAAAATGCAAATCTCTCTCTCAGATATGGGTTAATATTTAACCCAGTATCCCCACAGGGGGCTAGATACACTGAAATCAGGTAAATTTTCTGGATTTTTATTTATTAAAGATTCATTCTATGAAGTAAACAGGGTCATTTTGAGCCATTTCATTAGTGATATTAAAGAAGAAAAATGACCAAAATACCCTGGGTGGGTACCTTAATATTCTTCAACAAATTTTACCTCAACCTCACTTGCCTTGTTTTCTTCTTTCACTCTAGCATGGTTCTTCTCCATCGAAGAATTAAATTGATTGCAAACAGAACTTTGAGAAGCTTTCACAAGACCACATTGAACCAGGTTATCAGCAATCTTAGTTCATGCTTCCCCCCCTCTGATAGTTGACCCAACAGGAAATTTGTATGGCTCTTCTTGGTTGATCTCTCTAAGTAGTTTCTTGTCATCATCTTTTTCCAGATCAATCAATCAATCAATCAGTTTTATTATTAATTTCAATTAATTCATCAATTAATTAATGTAAATTAAAACAAATGAAGAATTTAAATATCTACAAACCCGCTTGTAGCATAGGTAATCTAGACGGATTAAATTCTCTCTCTCTAGGCCAGATTAAATTCTCTCACTTAGTAGACATCTCTGGACAAAGAAAGAAAGCTTGAAAACTTTATTCACATTTATTACAGGGCAACAATTTATCATAACAAATCTGTTTAAAGATTAGACTGAAATATTTTCTTCAAAGAAAGCTGCAAACCCTGGCTGTGGTTATGGTGTCATGCCTTGACTAGAACATTACTCAGTTTCAGCTCTGGTAATAAAGGTCCTTATCCCAGAAAACTTTTAGCACCTATCCCTTTTAAGTGTCACTAACCCAAAAATATTTTCAATTTCCTTTATCTCCTGATCACCACTGCAAAAAATTATTGTTGTGGCTATGTTTGTAATTTTGTATGAATTTTGAGAGTTTTGTAAATTGGCCCTCATCTATGTTACATGTTCTTCCATGACTGAAGAATAGCAGAGAATGCCACAAGTTGGCTTCTGACATCACTTTGGGAATAACTATGTTTTGTTTCTGAAAATACTACCATTTGTGCTCAACTGTAAAGCGTGAATGTTTTTTAATGCAGGTTTATTTTTCAAATGAGACAGTTTCCCAGATGACTGTATCAACTGGACCAATGAAAATGTTTCATTTGGAGCACGAAATTATGAATGTTTTTCAAAGAAATGTACTACAGCATGTTTTGGTCACATGGAGTGCAGGTTTGACAAAATTAATGACGTTTTTAAGAGTTTTGGAAGCTTGTGTCATTGACTTCAGAAAGATGGAGGCGCTAAAAGTAAACAAATTTGGACAAAACTATTGCACTGGAACACAGGCGGCTCAAGCTATCCTTGTGAGGAATTATTATATTTTTATCTTTATCCGAACGCTCACCTTGTGGAACATGACATAGTTACTGCTGTCATGTACTATTACATAACGACTGAGTTTCATTACGCAAAACATGACTCGCCTTTCAGCATATGGAGGTGTTTGAATTGAGGTCAGTTATTTTTGTTACAAAAATATCAAAATTTCGACTAAAATGTCTATTAACATTTTTCCCCACTCATGACCCCTCCATGCACTGAGCCTCGTGTTGTACAATTATATATATAATGAAACTTGATCGCTATGTAATGGTAGATGATGGAAGTAACTATGTCACGTTTCACAAGCTGAATGCTCACATAAAGATTAAAAAAATAGGTCCGCAATGCGTACTTGGGGTCTTATGCTTAGTTTTATTCGAAAGTCAGCATCTGGGAGAATTGCTACAAGTGAGAAGGTAATCAAGTCGTTACAATTTTTAAGTGGAAAAAGTATGTCAGAATGCTGTTTACTTATTTTATCCTCTAATAATAATTATGTATTTAGTCCTAATCCTAAATAAAGGGACTTAACACATTAACCTATGTAGCCCTATTTTGCGCATTGTCCCATGCGAGTTACTCAGCCCTGTTTACACATGTCAAGTGAATTTGTTCATGTAGTGTCAAGAGAGTTTGTTGCTGTAATGACTAAGACTGTAACAACATCAACAACTAAGTACCGCGGGGAGCTGCAGGGTTGTCAGTTGTTTTGTGAGTAGTGGTTCCATCCAAAAAGTAAGCGCGAAGTAAATTGTGAACTGGGATTTCATTAATTATAGCGGGGTTTGTTCCACATATTTTTTACTGTAATTCTGCCGGGCATACATACATACATGTATGTATGTAAATCTTTATTTAAACACGGGAAATCATACTTTATTAACGTGACTAACACTTAGCTATAAAGCTAGTTTACAGGTCAGTCACGGAAAGAAAAAGAAAGAAACCACAAAAATGCCAGGACTCGGCACAATAATTAAAATGTGGAGCAATGAACGCTCGATAAAGATTTTCCCGCAGCTTTAAAGGAGGCAACTTCTTCATCCTTTTCAAAACTGCGATTTGCTGGCTCCATCTCCTCTACCAGAGGAATACTTGTACCTTCGCATTTGAAAACAGGGTCACGTGACGTCTTTTTTTGTTCATTATAACTCTGTTGCTCTTTATAACAGGGTCTTCATTATAGCAGGGTGCCACTGTGTTTACTCTAGGCATCTCGTTATTATAGGGCAACTTTTAATAGGCTATCTTGGCTTTTTGAGCTCAGCTGCTATATGTATGTGTTGTAAAACATTTTATTAAATTTTTAAATCACGGATCTCTGTGTATTTTTTCATTGTAAATGTGTTTAGGATGGGATAGGGTAACAATCTCTTTATATAATAGGGATTTAAAGTAGAAAAAATTATAGCCTGCAGGGCAGGCGTCCGAAGGGGAGGGAAAGGGGAAAGACAAGCCAGTGAAGTGCGAGAAGATCGAACGCGTCCCTTCTCCCTCCCGCCCTCATTTTAACTCTCCTCCCTCACTTTCTACGGCCCGCTACGCAGGCAAAAAAAAATACGGCTCAAAAAACAACTTTCCAACCTTTTTTTTTTAAGCCCCAACAATAGCTGGGTATACAGGAGCTCTCACTTAGTTCCGCAGATTCGAATTGTGAGTGAGTTTGAGCATAACTTTGGTTTGAGGTTCAAGCACCAGAGGTTCGTTGTACAATTTAAGAGTTCGTTAACACAGACTTTGGAGCAAATTAAAGGCTGTCCACGGTCTAAGAATACTGAAAACTCAGAATTGAATAACACTCGTATTTCCGACCGATGCGTTTGTCTCTGCCGGCGTGACGGAGACAAAGCAACGACCGGAAATACGACTTTGTGATGCAGTCAAGCAAGTTAAAAAATGCAAGGGAACTGGGATCGAATCAACAAAAGCACATGGTCTTATGAGCGATTTGCATCGACTCGAAATGTTCATCGACGTGGAAACGTTCATAACAAACCATCAAACATGCCAAGTTTTTGCTTTTGCAGACATCAGCCATGTAACTCCTGATATTTTGGTTTTTCTGTGGAACAAACAGAGGTTGCTGACCTTACGAGAATGGTAAGTCGCTCAGAAATCTGTTCACAGTGTGTTCAGTACGTCGCACCGTTTCTTGAGCCAAGCCAGCGAATTGCTTAAAACTCTTCGCAAATAGCATTTCTACCCTCTGTATGTTAGCTGTGTGACTTGTTTGCACATGCAGTGATTGAAAATTACCACTCGTGAGTTATCAGCTTCGATTAAAAGCACAGTCATGAATGAAAAACAAAGAGATATTTCGTGTAAGTTACATAACCAGTCGATCACGTAGAGGAGTTACCCGAACGCTGCTAAACTATTGTTGAGTGTCTAGCGAAAATTAATGTCTTGGCTAGCGAAGTAACTCGAATTGTCATTGAGGCAACGAAAGTTCTTGGATATATCGTTCTTTGTTCCAGCGAAAATGTGTTCGAAACGCCGCGAAGTTACGTTTGAACTTTTACACGAACTTTCGCGCGAAAGTTCAGGGGAACAAAGAACGAAATTCGCGCATTTCGCTTGCATTACTTTTGCACAATACTGTATGTGCCTGGGATGAAAGGTGAATCTTTGTTACCTTGTCAAACTGCCCTTTTATCTGGTGAATCCCAGGTGCTGCCTTGGAGGCAGTGATGATGGCATTGTTGGTCTTGTTTGGACCCATTCCTTGCACAACATTTTTGCTTGTGCAGGAGAATATTTTTCAAACGTTGTCAACAAAAAACCAACACTGCTTTGCAGAGAATTTATAGATATACACTAGTCTGGTAAACAGATCTGATCGATTAATAGAGAAATTTTCTTTACGAATCAGGGGCTTGTCCTTTGCCATTTCTGACAACTAAGCAAACGTCCTTACTTTATGGAAAACACTCTCTCGTACTGTATTTCACGCATAAAATCAAAAATTTTCGTAAACTGAAGAGATTTAACATAGATGGAATTTAGCCCAACATGTCACTGGTCCCAGGAGGAGTACTTCAAATTTCAAGAGACGAGGATAATCGATCAAAAAATTTTTCTGGGTGCCTTGATTAAAGTAGGGAGTTTTCGGGTATCAAAAAAAAGGAAAGGTTCATTGTGGGAAAATAAATATATTAGGAGGGGGGGTTGATTTTTGCCCCCATTCGATCATCTCGTCACTTGAAATCCATAGTATTCCCCTATGGCTCACTGGCATGGTGGTTTGCTTCCTTTAATGAAACTTGACTTAGGGAGAGGAGTCCATTTGCTATCCAGGTCCCAATTGTTCAAACATTAGGTAGCAAATAGCACTTTATTCATAAAATGCTTGGGGGCTACTCAACAAATGTTAATGTGGGGAGGCTCTGCCCTAAGTTCCAACCCCTTACCCTTTATAAACCATTTTTCATGTGAAAGGCAACCCTTCCACATACCTTCCCTCCCCCAGGAAAATGCTATGACCATTGCATTATTCAGTGGGTGTAGATTTATACCAGTGATGGATAGAATTATCCATTGTTTGAACAAAAAGGGTCAGATGGTGATCTTTTTATCCCTTTTTACTAAAACTAAATTACAAACAGTGATCATGACTAGCTGGCTTAGGTAATACTGCTATTCTGCTGACAGATTCCCTAAAACACCTTAGCCTCTCAGGGCCTCATTTCAGTCATTCCACTTTCCATTTGGTGACAGCAATAATGATTATCTTACAAGAATTTATGTGGAGCTATTTTCACATAACTGTTTCAATTTATATGACCAATCTTCCCCGTTTTACACAGCTGGGAATTTTCTTTGGTACACCAATCAATCCCAAGAAACAATGAAAGGTTAGAAGGTAAATTATGTTAAAAGTTACAACCAAAGCTGAAAAAATGGAAGGAGTCATTTAGCTGGGTTCACCATTTCAAGCTTGTATATACAAGAAAATTACCTAATCATTTCTTCTGGAAGCTAAAAACAAAATCCTAAGTGCATTCATCCACTAATTTTCATGTTGTTAATCCAGAAAAACTCTACTTGGAGTCTCTTTTCCCATTGAAGTTATATTTAGAAAATAGTGGCAAGACAGATGTAAAAGTATTAAATAAGTCAGTGATGTGATGCCAACATCTGAATAAAGAAGTCAGTAAAATCCCATACAACACTTTATGGTACATATCATTCGTGTAGCTTTAATCTCAAACTCAAAATTCAGATTTTATCAACAAAATGAAAAACAGTTACAAGACTCTGGGACACAGATCCAGAGAAGCAACAGGGAGGGCATAAAATGTGGGTGTGTCTCATTTAAGGACGTTGGCGCAAAAATTTTCTAACATTGATTTTTTTTGAAAATTTTACCATTGAAAGATGATGAGTTAGTGATGTCAGAAATGCCAAAAAAACCGGGGTCACCGACTTTGTTTCGGAGAGAACATGCCCGGAAAAACACCTAAATCTGAGCAAATCGGGCTTCATTAGCGAAGAAGACCAAAGTGGCTGCAAGTCCCAAAATATTGCATTTAGAGCTTTGAAAGGGAGTGTTCTCTGCCAAATATGGTTTGAATGGACCTATTAAGCGAATTTACTCAACTGGTGAGGTTCCTCAAAGAACCAGTTCGCATTTAGCGACCATAGTTTTACGCACCTTGCAGCCGCAAAATGGCAGGATTCGATGTCCCTTGGACAGAAATCTTGAAATTTTTTTAACTTCCCACATTGATTTTTTGTTTGTTTTTGGACAAAGTGTAGATAATTGTAAATAAAATCTGTTTCTGAAAAGAAAAGTAGGGGTCACCAAACGTCTAAGATTGTTAAATCCGATCAAAGCTATAGGAATGGCCATCTGCCCCATCATTGTTCATTTTAGTACTTAGCGCGCGCGCTCAATGCATGACGTGGCATGTGAATTTGCGTGCGCAGTAAGGATGCGCAGAAACAATTAGCGCGAACGTCCTTAAGGCATGTCATGCAAGTTTGTATATGATGACATATGAGCTTAAAACAAATTAAATTGTACCTGATATTAATTTTGGAAAAAAAAACAGATAGGAAAAAAAAAGGAAATACAGTAAAGCCTAGTAACTCGAACTCGAACTCTACGGGTGAAACGAAAAACAATTTGAGATAGCGAGGTTTCAAGTTAATGGGGTTTATGGCACAATTCAATTTGCCACATTAAAAATCGATAGTTGGTGATTTTTTGGCACTTCAGTGTTTAGTGCACTGTAAATTAACCTTATTTTATAGAAATGGTAATTGGGCACTTTTATGATAAAATGTGATTAGTTCGTTGCAAATGTATGTAGTGTTGACCACAGTGTTAGTGCACAGTGTTAGTCCACAGTGTCAGTGCACGTGGAGTTACAAGAACCAGAACTCGAGTTATCGGGGGTAAATTTCAGTGAATTTTTGATCAAGGAAAAGGAAATTTAGTTCGAGTTGGCGGGAAAATCGAGGTATCCGAGTTCGAGTTAACCGAGTAAAAATGACTGAAAAGTGGGGTGAAATCCAAGGGAAATAGGACTAAGTTTGAGTTAGTGGGAAGTTCAAGTTATCCAAGTTCGTGTTATTGGGGTTCTACTGTACTTACAATATATGCAAGAGCAGCGATTACCAGTCCAGAGATCTTAAAAGAAGAAGAAGGAGAAGCAGTTCTAACTGTACTGCCGGCAGCTGTGTACTTGAATTGAGGAACATGATGACCACGGAGAAGCGTGAATTATCGGCGATCTGTCCTAAATGTTGCTTACTGCTTTTCAGTTACTTCTAACAGTACAGCAGGGTTTAAAAGAAGATCAAACAGGCATCCTTTCCACTTTTTAAGCCTCAGCCTCTGTTCTCAGTTTCCACAAAGAACCCAGGGAGCCACCATTTTTGTTTTGGAAGGAACAAGCCAATGAGAGCGCACGTATGAACGAGCAATAGAATGCACCAATCAGCGATCGTTTTAGTTCGCTGTGTGCCAAGGTCTTTCTCCTACCCCCGCCATATTGGAAAGCGAGAAGACCCCGGGGACGAGGTTGACTGTGGGGATCAATAGTTGCTAATCCCATAATTAACAGACTCGTACCTAGTCCCTCACGGTATGAAATCAGGCAATGCATTTTAAACCTTTACTCTTTCCCGGCAAAATCTTCTTTTTTATGCAATTTCCAAAATGTTTGAAAATCTCATCCTTTTCTTCCTTTGTCCAAGGATTATGCTGCTTTGTCCTCTTGTGTGCACCAGCAATACCTGATGATAAGAACAAAACAACATTTAAATACTGCTGATTTCATTTTGTCATAACTATTACAATTTCCTCAAATGTGATTGGTTGTTTAACAGCTTTATTTTGGCCTAATTATTCTGTAGAGTTGTCATCAGATACCTGTAATCGGACAGTTGGCTGTAATCGGACAGTTAAATCTGCCAATCACATTGCACTAATCCAATTAAATTAACCAATCATAAACATGACCAAGGTATCCACAGCAAAGACAACTTTTTCAAAAGCTGGGAAGTTTCAAAACTGGAGGATTTTTTTAGACATTACACAGTGTCTGTACAACAGATATTTTCTGCAATTTCTACTTACTACCATTTAGGTTTTTGTGTAGAAATACAATGATTTGTCAGTAGAATGGTCAAGTGTTAGTGAAGAAACAGCTCACATCAGGTACATCATTTAAGCTTATGTGTTCCAAAAGTGCAAGAAAGAGAAATATTGCAATCCAATCTTTTTCGGAAATTGTAATGGTTATGATTAATTGGTAACAGGACTTTGTGTCGTCCAATTCAGGCTGTAATCATACTCGTAATAAACAAATCAGACTCCCGCTTCACGGTCGTCTGATTTTGTGATCACTCGTATGATTACAGCCCAAATTGGACTCCACTCAGTCCTATTACCATTATAAATTATGTTAATAATGAAAACATTTTTAATCAAATGTTACAGACACGAGATCTAGTTTTAATAATTTCTGTTTTCCACTTTAAAGATGTAACCAGAAAATTAACTTTAACTCCTAGGTTTCTGTTGTGTTAGCAAAATATAGATCTGCTTATCAAGGTAATGGTGCCACAGCCTTATTCATGACACGTCGAAACCAAAAATCAAGCAAGCACAGCACTGTTAGCCAACGTACCGATGTTCTCTTTTGTCATGCCTCTGTTTGCATTTCCAGTCACAGCTGTTGAAAGAATGAAATGCATCGCATTGTCTATCATTGAAAATGGCATCAGATAGATATGGCAGATGTATAATTGGTCTCAGCTACATCATGCATGTCCTGAGGACAACTGCTGAACGCAACAGGCACCAGACTAAAAGGGCACTAGACACAATATAACAAGCAGAACTCCAACAGTAAGTGAAAAAATTGGTGATGGAAATTCAGTTTCCAAAGATGTCCAGCATGCTTCGAACTTTTAAACCGATGTCTCATCAAAGGCAACAAGGTCATAAACTGAAGACGCACAATTCATCTTAATATGTTTAGCCCTTATTTTGCCTCTTTATTTCCCCTGATGTGTGACATGCCTGGGACAGATAACCGGCAGGTTGGCCACTCATTTGACTTGCCACTGACAAATTCCATTGCGGGAAATTTTCTTGAAACAACATTGCCTTCGCTATTAAAGGCAGAATTTCTTCTCCAAGCTTAATTGAACCAAAAGTATTCAAACAGACCTGCAGAAGAACTGATTCGGCACATATTCTTGGGTTTGTTAGGGCTGTAGGAGAGCAAGCTCGAGAACATAGATCTGAACTTGATTCCTTCATGAAGTTGACCCATTAAGTTAAGTTAAGCCTTCCACACACCACACACCACCTGCCTCGATTAGCCTTGCTATTTGCAGGTGGTGTAATATTTGTATATTTAATGTAAGAAATAAAGATGATGTTGTTGTTGTTGTAACAAAGTTGCTAAGCCAGAGAGACAGATAAGGGCTCAGTGATCATTCTGCCCGATCAAAGCCAAATGTAAAATTACCTTTTCACCGCCTTTGACCATTCTGTTTTGACATTGATGCTCCACTTGACTTGGTAGACATGACTGACTGTTGGTGCTAAAAGGGTAGAAAACAATGAAAAGAGGTAACAACATTAGATATCTTTAACTGCGAGACAGCTGATGCCAATGAAACATATCTAAAACAGAGTCATTTAACACTATACACCCAGTTATACCATGATTTTTATTTCAACTAAAACAAAATGAAGGTTAACTTGATGACCTTGTGGTTTAATTATCCTCCATGCTCTTAAGAATAATATCACCTCCACTTTCTGATTCTTACAACTGTATTGTTTTTGTCTCTCAGATATACATTAAATGCAACTGTTATTGGTTTTGTAACAAATTAACCGCTGTTGATATTGTTGTAATGTCTACACTGAGTAAAAAGAGCAAAAACAATGAATTTAACAACAACGGAGAAACAATTCCCAACTCACCTGTGCATTTTGCTGCCGATGTAAACTACGTTGTACAGCAGCACTGGCATCATGTTCTCCTGATCCAGGAATAGAATGGAAAGTCAAAACAAAATAAACTCATAGACCAATCGGAAGTCCTTTGAAGTGTGAAGTGCAAATTATCCATCAAAGAAAATAAAAGTAAAGTGACAAACACAGAAAAGTGAGCCCTGGACAACCGTTATCACCTCCAGCAACAGAGTTTTGTCTTTCCATAGGTTGGAATGAAAGCAGCAAAATACTGAGAGCAAGAAATAACTTTTTCAATTGAAAGGTTCAATGCGACAAGGGCCTTAACTAGATTGTGAATTTGAGTTTTTCATTTTTCCTGGAGACGTCTGATGTTTCCTTGGATGGTCTTTAATTACTCTTCTCAAACTCATTAATAATTCATAAGTGTGATACCCAATAAAAAATGGCTAAATTCGTCACGTGCATGAGTTTTGATACCCATTGAAAACCTAGATGAAAACCACCCGTGTTTTGGATATCGTATCCAAACCACACGTTGCTTTCATCTGATTCTTCATTGGATATCAAGATTCATGCATCAAAACAAACGAAATTAAGCATAAACACAGAATTTGAAAAAATTAGCATCCTTGGGAACTTGCATTTTAATAAATTTAACAATAAAACTCACGAAGTTGGAAAAACTGTTTTAAATACACATAGCGTCCGATACTAAATACTGTTCCATAAACAGTTTTCGATGGATATCTCTTTACCTACGTTTTGCTCCAATTCGATGACAAATTTTCTTTGCCAACAATTCAGACTCAAGCATAACAATTTCCTTATTATGTAAGTCCAGCGCTTTGAAACCTAAATCAGATAATATCTGAATGAACCTCCCGAAGAAGTGGCTTTACCAGAGTAATTCGCTATTCGTTAAAATAGTTTACGCATATTTGTTTTATACCTTGATGACGGGGAATGCGACTTTCTTGACTTAATTCTCTTCTTCGTAAACCATTTTTGGCTCCTAAACCGGCCACTCCTTCCTCACTCATGGCTGGACGCTAATGAATCATGCATACAAACGCGTTCTTTCGGAAAAGGGGAAATATTTAACACTGCATAATTTCTTATTGTTTCGTTTGCGAAAACTTGTCACTGCATAATTTCCTATTGTTTCATTTGACAAGCCATATCAAAAACTGGTGCTTCGTGTTTCATCAGGGGTTCCAAAACAATAAAAGCACTTGGCCTGCAGCCTCATGCTTTCATTACTTTCTCGGTGTTTGGAACCCCCTGATGAAACATTCGCACTTGTTTCTGATATATTACTTACCACACTGCCCTAAATTTTTTGCCTGGTTTTCATCGATTTTTTTAAAAAGAATTATTTAAAACATGCAAATAGCACCTGTCTCCAGCAGCATAAAAAAGTAAAAGAAGCTGAAATGCTCAGGATAAAGTTTTATCAGTAAATCGGAATCAGTTGACAAAAAAATCAGCAAAAATGAAAAACTCCAAATATTTAATATTTACCCAAGGCCCTTGTTGCACCAAACCCTTCAACTGCAAAAAGACAATTTCTTTTAGAGATAATAACTGATCAGGACCTGTGTTTGTCTGTTTTACACATCCCATAACAATGATGTTAAACAATCCCATCTGCACCAAAACGAGAGCATAACAGAACAAAATTCAATTTTACATGAATCGAGTTCCCCAGCCGAATCTGCAGTCTCCCCCAATAAAATTCATAGCTCCGATGAGATTAGGGTTGCTTTCTGACAAGAGCAAATATTATACACTTAAATGGATAACATACATCCCAAGTGTAAAAACAGTAGTCCATGACTTAGCTAATCAGAGAAATTTATCTTGAAAATTTTCAATAAAGGAAAAGTTATTTTTTAAGTAAGATCGATAACATGTAAACAGTGAATGTTATTAAAAAAAAGATGTACCACTTTCTTTTGGCACTGATGTTGTACCAGCTGTCCTTGACTTGTCCAATCTTGGCTGTTACAAAAGAAGAATATATAACAATGATATTACCATCAGGCAAATACAGGCCACGATATTCTCCAAGCAATTCTTTGGAGTAACTGTAGAAACTACTGTATAAGCAATGTAAGTTTTTCGAAACACAAGAACAAGTTCTGTTATGCAAGTCAATTAATTCTTTCGATGGAGAAGAACCATGCTAGAGTGAAAGAAGAAACACGTGCAAGTGAGGTTTGGGGGTAAAAATTTGGTTGAAGAATAATTAAGGTACCCCACCCAGGGTATTTTGGTCATTTTTCTTCTTTAATATCACTAATGAAATGGCTCAAAATGACCCTGTTTACTTCATAGAATGAATCTTTAATAAATAGAAATCCAGAAATTTACCTGATTTCAGTGTATCTAGCCCCCTGTGGGGATACTGGGTTAAATATTAACCCATATCTGAGAGAGAGATTTGCATTTTGTGTTAGAACCATCCAAGAAAAGGGAAATATGAAATGCAGAAATGTTTAAACATAAGTAAACAGAAATAAATTTTGTGCTTGGGTTTAAGTTAAATGTTGTATGATCTCACGGAATGTTCACGTGACTACAAATAATGTAAGAGAGCTTTTCACACCTGGAACTTGCCATCTTTTGGCCTTCCGCTGGTCACCCAAGCACAGATTTCTTCGATAGATACTTGCAAAAGAGTCGTACTTGCAAAAGTTTCCGTAGAAAAAGGGGCCTTTAGATTGTTTCTGAAACAAAATTTTGTAGTTTTGCCAACCCTTCATCGGTACATTAAAAGTCGATGCACAAGCTTCCGGGGACCTATAGCAAAATTAAGGTAAATTTCGCCATAACAATTGTCCAACGTGGTTCTTGCCGAGCCATTTTGACGAGTGATTTCCGCTGATCGTTCTTGTCTGTGGCACATTTTTGCACCTTTGTTTCCTCACAGTCCTGTTTTTGTTTACTGGTATAGAACTCGGTACACCCACTGAATAAGGCAATGGTCATAGCATTTTTCCTGGGGAGGGAGGTATGTGGAAGGGTTGCCTTTCACATGAAAAAATGGTTTATAAAGGGTAAGGGGTTTGGAACTTAGGCAGAGCCTCCCCACATTAACCATTTTGTTGAGTAGCCCCCGCATTTTATGAATAAAGTGCTATTGCTACCTAATGTTTGAACAATTGGGACCTGGATAGCAAATGGACTCCTCTCCCTAAGTCCAAGTTTTCATTAAAGGAAGCAAACCACCATGCCAGTGAGCCATATGGGAATACTATGGATTTCAAGTGACGAGATGATCGAATGGGGGCAAAAATCAACCCCCCCTCCTAATATATTTTATTTTCCCACAATGAACCTTTCCTTTTTTTTGATACCCGAAAACTCCCTACTTTTAATCAAGGCACCCAGAAAAATTTTTTGAGATCGATTTATCCTCGTCTCTTGAAATTTGAAGTACTCCCCCTGGGACCAGTGACATGTTGGGCTAAATTCCATCTATGTTAAATCTCCTTCAGTTTACGAAAATTTTTGATTTTATGCGTGAAATACAGTACGAGAGAGTGTTTTCCATAAAGTAAGGACGTTTGCTTAGTTGTCAGAAATGGCAAAGGACAAGCCCCTGATTCGTAAAGAAAATTTCTCTATTAATCGATCAGATCTGTTTTACCAGACTAGTGTATATCTATAAATTCTCTGCAAAGCAGTGTTGGTTTTTTGTTGACAACGTTTGCAAAATATTCTCCTGCACAAGCAAAAATGTTGTGCAAGGAATGGGTCCAAACAAGACCAACAATGCCATCATCACTGCCTCCAAGGCAGCACCTGGGATTCACCAGATAAAAGGGCAGTTTTGACAAGGTAACAAAAGATTCACCTTTCATCCCAGGCACATACAGTATTGTGCAAAAGTAATGCAAGCGAAATGCGCGAATTTCGTTCTTTGTTCCCCGAACTTTCGCGCGAAAGTTCGTGTAAAAGTTCGAACGTAACTTCGCGGCGTTTCGAACGCATTTTCGCTGGAACAAAGAACGATATATCCAAGAACTTTCGTTGCCTCAACGACAATTCGAGTTACTTCGCTAGCCAAGACATTAATTTTCGCTAGACACTCAACAATAGTTTAGCAGCGTTCGGGTAACTCCTCTACGTGATCGACTGGTTATGTAACTTACACGAAATATCTCTTTGTTTTTCATTCATGACTGTGCTTTTAATCGAAGCTGATAACTTACGAGTGGTAATTTTCAATCACTGCATGTGCAAACAAGTCACACAGCTAACATACAGAGGGTAGAAATGCTATTTGCGAAGAGTTTTAAGCAATTCGCTGGCTTGGCTCAAGAAACGGTGCGACGTACTGAACACACTGTGAACAGATTTCTGAGCGACTTACCATTCTCGTAAGGTCAGCAACCTCTGTTTGTTCCACAGAAAAACCAAAATATCAGGAGTTACATGGCTGATGTCCGCAAAAGCAAAAACTTGGCATGTTTGATGGTTTGTTATGAACGTTTCCACGTCGATGAACATTTCGAGTCGATGCAAATCGCTCGTAAGACCATGTGCTTTTGTTGATTCGATCCCAGTTCCCTTGCATTTTAACTTGCTTGACTGCGTCACACAGTCGTATTTCCGGTCGTTGCTTTGTCTCCGTCACGCCGGCAGAGACAAACGCATCGGTCGGAAATACGAGCGTTATTCAATTCTGAGTTTTCAGTATTTTTAGACCGTGGACAGCCTTTAATTTGCTCCAAAGTCTGTGTTAACGAACTCTTAAATTGTACAACGAACCTCTGGTGCTTGAACCTCAAACCAAAGTTATGCTCAAACTCACTCACAATTCGAATCAGCGGAACTAGGTGAGAGCTCCTGTATACCCAGCTATTGTTGGGGCTTAAAACAAAGGTTGGAAAGTTGTTTTTTGAGCCGTAATTTTTTTTTGCCTGCGTAGCGGGCCGTAGAAAGTGAGGGAGGAAAGTTAAAATGAGGGCGGGAGGGAGAAGGGACGCGTTCGATCTTCTCGCACTTCACTGGCTCGTCTTTCCCTTTCCCTCCCCTTCGGACGCCTGCCCCGCAGGCTATAATTTTTTCTACTTTAAATCCCTATTATATAAAGAGATTGTTACCCTATCCCATCCTAAACACATTTACAATGAAAAAATACACAGAGATCCGTGATTTAAAATTTAATAAACGTTTTACAACACATACATATAGCAGCTGAGCTCAAAAAGCCAAGATAGCCTATTAAAAGTTGCCCTATAATAACGAGATGCCTAGAGTAAATACAGTGGCACCCCGCTATAATGAAGACCCTGTTATAAAGAGCAACAGAGTTATAATGAACAACAAAAGACGTCACGTGACCCTGTTTTCAAATGCGAAGGTACAAGTATTCCTCTGGTAGAGGAGATGGAGCCAGCAAATCGCAGTTTTGAAAAGGATGAAGAAGTTGCTTCCTTTAAAGCTGCGGGAAAATCTTTATCGAGCGTTCATTGCTCCACATTTTAATTATTGTGCCGAGTCCTGGCATTTTTGTGGTTTCTTTCTTTTTCTTTCCGTGACTGACCTGTAAACTAGCTTTATAGCTAAGTGTTAGTCACGTTAATAAAGTA